>KE504885.1:58095-73279 GCA_000441515.1 Elaeis oleifera | reverse complement strand
AAAAAAAAAAAAATGCTGTTGTTAGTAGTGAAACTGGGAGATTTTTGCGCTGTCTTGTTAGGTTTTGCATTTAGATCTATTGGAGGAAGACCAGTGATACATGGTAGAGGAGAGGAGACGGTAGAGATGAGATAGAAATGGAGACTTTTTTTCCCCTCTTTTCTTTCCCACTTAATAAATGGATATTTCATATGAGGTTTGTCTTCTTTGTTGTTGTTGTTGGCTTCAATTATTGGCTTTAATTTCGACACTTTCTTAGTTGGTAGTTCACACGCACAGGGATATTAGGATTGATATATTCTTTAGTGTTTGAGGTCTGCTAACTCTTTGTTTATCTGTTTCCTTCCTCGGTTCCTCCTCAAATTGGTCATTGTATTCATCTCTCTTGCTATTAGCTTTTGTTCATGTTTAAACCAATCATTTGAAGCAATTTATGAGTTTATTATTTTTAATTGTATCAACCTGTGGGGAAGGAATGGTTGTGTTGATTAAAATTCTGAATCCAAAGGTCAAATTGTGGTCTGGAATTTTTAAGCATGACTTCATTGTTGTCAGACCCATTCTCTTTCCATCTTATTTTCATTTATTTGCTGCCTGTGTGGTGGGGATGCTAGCAGAGTCTGGTTAAGCTGGTTTTAAATGCTTTGAATGCCTTAATGGCTTTCGAAAGTGCTGAATATACCACGTGTCCTTCATGCAGGCTTCTATTCATTATTTGCCTTATTACTTTAATAGATGGCGTATTGCTTTGGCATTCCGATTGATGGAGTGCCATGTGATCCCTTTTTTTTAATGGAAATGGAAACTTTGTGTTATCTGCATTAACAGCTGCTGTTATTAGTTTAATGATGGTTAGAATCTTTGCTTCTGAAGTTCTAATCTCTGGATATGCCAGTTAATGAAGTTTGACATGTTGGGATTATTTGCTCTGTTTTCTTTATATTGGAAGGTAGTAGTGGTGGTGTTGCACTTCCTCCCTTGCCTGGCTGGCTCTGCTTGCAGGCTTTCGGGGGCCCATTGTTCAGTTTTTGCCTCCATGTTTCTCATCTTATTGCTGGCACATGATTTGGATGATGATTCTGAGATTTTGGTGTTGGGTTTGTAGGGTCCATGAGATCTTCAACCTTAATTTTGTAATTCACTTTCCTCAATCGTACACTACATAATCTTTTCTAGAAGGGTGATTACCAAATTTAGTAGATGAAAAGAGAGGTGCTAACCCTTAAAATAAGTGATGCTCATAATGCTTGATACTTCCTCCACACACTTGTCAGATAGTGATAATTTTGTACCCATTAACACCCAATCCCACTCTTCTCACTGACATGGAACCACATTGGGTGGGACCCAAACAACATGGTGATGGAATGGTGTTAGATACTTGGATGTTTCTCATGGTAGATATATTGAGTATAACCTATATCATTTTTAAATGAGAAAGCCTCTTAATCTTCTTTATTTGGCAAGGTACTAACTTCAAGACTTTCCTCCTTCTAGAAGGATGCTTCCCATGGTACATGTACTGAGTATGGACTGCACCATTTTTGAGTGAAAGATTCTCCCATATCCTCTTTGTAAATTTCCAGACTTTCCTTGTCAAAAAGGTGGTCATCAAAAGAGGCCAGCTACAAGAAATATAAAAGTAAGTCTAATCTGTTACACCTATGTCATGTCTTCCCTCTGATGACCTGTTTTGAGGCTTGGAGTCAAGGGCGGTTATGGCTTCCCTGCCGTTTTTAGCCTACCCTTGTTTAAATTGGTGGTGTCTTCTTGCGAGGGTTATCTTCTGGGATTCTGGAGTGGAGGTCGGCTGATGATGTGATCATGTGCGAAGCCATACCCATAGCTTTAATCTATTCCTTGACTTGTAGGAAAGGAAGGGGATGGTATGCATGTACGTGTAACATTTTTTGTATGTGTTAACTGACATCCATGAGAAATTTGTGGATATGGGGAAGGCACAAAGTGTGGATGAAATGATAAGATTAGTACCTTTTGACAGGGTTCACTTGTGGTAACGCTCAATTGCCCTTCTTTCAGCCATGAAGAAGCAACGTAGCCTTGTTCTCCCAGAACAGTACCGGCAATAGAGTAGATGATACAATTACTGGTGGTAAAGAGGCTTCAAATGATGCATCTGCTTTGATTAATTCAAAAAAAGAAAAAAAGAAAAAAAAAAGTAATCTTATGAATGGCTATGCGCACCGTGCAGTGCATCGCCTGCACAGCTCGGCCGTCATTCCACACAGCAAGAATTTTGGGATAAGTTTGTAAGTCTGCTCCCACTAAAAGTTCATGGACACCTTTTATTTATTTATTTTTTTTTTTGAATACATTAGTGCGAATGTGAAGGTGTGTTTATTGAAATATGGTGTACAAATGAAAAGGGAAGCACGAAACAATTGCAAATGGCTCAATCAAGCCATTTGGACCACCCAATAGGGACATGGCTTGGTCAACACATGCTACACGTGACAGATCCAAGTTGATTGAATCCTGATCTAATTAAGGCAAAGTTTGAAACGAAACTTGGTTCGTTTATTATTTATAAATTAATTCCCAATCAAGCCAATAAAGCTTATTTCGATTTGCTTCATAACCTTAAGTCAAGTTGACATCTATTGAGATTGGATCAAGCTTGAGTCAATCACTACTCGAGCTCCAATGAGAGATAGGTTCTAACTTGGATTATAATCAAGCAGACTCTAATAACTTAAACAATCCATTAACTAAATAATAACCCAATATTGCTCCAGTAATTGCACCCCTTCATTTGAGATAACATGAAAGAAACCAGGTTTTGGATTAAGTTCTTGGGTGGAGATTTCTCTACATGCATATATAGATACATACACATATCAGTTGCTTTCTCACATATTCATAGAGTTGGATTTAACACTTTATGTTAAAATCTTTGGAAAAAGATCTAATGTTTCAAATTGAATGATGCACTATCCAAATTAAAAAAGTCCAAAACACTGAAACTGATCTACACTATAAAAGCCTCTTAGAAGTCAAAATTCGCCTATTTTGGTGGTCTATAACATCAACATCAAATGGAGTGGAAAAATGAATAGTTCTAATAGATGATACCATGTTTTACTATCATCTAATAATCAAACACTAGTGAATTTAAATCTATCCATATTTTAAGATATATAGACCATGATAAATGAAGTGGACTTTCAATTTATACACCTTATCGTGTATTTTAGCATATTAGTTCATTTGATATCGTTCATTTTTGTACTTATTTGATGAATAGGTTAGAGATCACCAAAATAGTACTATTTTGACTTCTTGGTATATTTATAAAGTAGATCAACTTTGATCATATGGTTCTTCAATTTGAATACAATTCAGGTAATCTATCATTGAATTTGAAAGCATTAAATCTTTTCTCAAAATTTAATATGAAGCGTATAGTCTAACTGTTTACAGATATATACATTATATATATATATGTGTGTGTGTGTGTGTGTGTGTGTGTGTGTGTGTGTGTGTGTGTGTGTGAATAGGAATAGATATACATGAATAATTGTTGTAAATCAGCTTGCCCTCTTTGCGACCGTGACAATGCATTGGCATACCTGATGGAATGTTCAATCTAGACTGAAACAAAATTATATAATTATATTTCTACCACATCAAATTGAATGCCAATAACTCCAACTACAATGCTTTTAGATTACACTAGATATGATAATAATTATTGAATTTGATAATTTCATCATTGGCAATCCTTTTTTTAAACAATTAAGGCAAAATAAACCTTTCAGAAAAAAATATTGGCCTTGCCAATTACCACCACCCACTCTCATTAGAAGACCAGATTTTAAATATTAATTACACAAATCTTTCTACTCTTATTATGTGGCTGATATATTTTATGTTAATGATAATTCTTAATTATGAGTGTTTCACACCAATAGCAACTCTGACTCTATCATGCATTAAAATCCTTGGTTCTCATTAACAAAAAGCACTTAAAACAATGAATTGGAATTATTTAAAAACTAACAACAGGCTTTGAAAACACTGACCTTGGGTGGCAGCAAGCACCAATTTCTAACTACGGCATTCCAGCGAGTCCTTACCCAATTCATCAATGTACTCTGTGTTGGGATCATACCCCTGCTGTCTTGCCCACGTTATTAGTTACTCTAATTTATCGTACATATCTCTCAAACTAGGGTGAGATCAATGACCAGCAACAAATGATGTGTGCTTCCCTCCACCTCAATGTTACTCCACCCTTGTGACAACTCCATGCCCCTATCCTTCATAGTGATCCTCACCTTCTCGGCATCCTCCCATCTGCCAGCCCAGCATAGATATTGGCAAGGAAGATGTAGCTACCCTGATGTTTAGGCTTGAGTTTGAGAAGCTTCTCTGCTGCAAATTCACCTAATTTAACATTCTTATGAGATTGACAAGCATTAAAAAGAGCACCCAAACAATAAAGTCTGGTTCAATGGGCATAGCCTCCATGAAAGCAAGGGCTTCATCCAGCTGTCCAGCTCTTCCAAACAGGTCCACCATGCAGGTGTAATGCTTCACATCTGGCTCAATCTTATAATCATATCTCATGCTATCAAACAGCTCAAGCCCATGCTCCACCTTTCCAGAGTGCGAGCATGCCATTAGCATGGCCAAGAACACTCCTCCATCAGGCTTGACACCTGCACATTTCATGTCCTTGAAGCACTGAAGTGCTTGCTCCCAATTCCCATGGACAGCCAACCCATTAACATTGCAGTCCAAGTAAGAATATCCCTATCCTCCATATGATCAAATACCTCGCTTGCACGGTCAATCTTCCTGCATTTTGAATACATATCAACAACAGCTGTTCCTATTGCTCCATCCGCCCGAAACTTGTTCTTTAGGACATACTCATGGATCCGAATGCCACTCTCCAGAGCATCCATCCTTGCACAAGCAGAGAGCACGGATGCAATTGTATAATTGTTAGGCCTTATGCCAGCTTCCAACATCCCATCAAAAGTTCGCAAAGCCCGCTCATTTTCACCCAGCTGCGAGAAACCTGCTATCATCGTCGTCCAAGAAACCACATTCCTCTCAGGCATCTGATTGAAAAGCTCGGCTGCCTGCAACACATGACCTTTTTGCATGTACCCATGAATCATACTGTTCCAAGAAGCTACACTCCTCTCCAGCATTGACTCAAAGAGCCTCTGTGCACCCTCCAGATCACCCGACTGGCAGCATGCACTAATCGAGACATTCCAGAGGAGCACATTGGTAGACCTATGCCATTCAGGAGTATCATCAAACATCTGGAGCGCGAGGACAGGCGAACCGAGCTTGACATACATATCGACATGGGAGGTGCGGACAAAAGGATCGAGGTCGACGCCAAGCTTGGCGGCGAAGGCGTGGAGGGAAGCGCCGACGCTGGGATCAGGAAGAGAGGCAGCGGATTTGAGGGCAAAAGGGAAGGCGAGGCGGCCGGCCGGAGGCCAGAGCGGACCATGAGTGCGAAGTGAGAGAGGGCGGATGAGAAGAGGGAATTTTCGGAGAGGGCGTGGATGAGGGCGTCGAAGAGAGGGTGGAGGGAGACGAGGGGGAGTGGTGGTGGTGGAAGAAGGAGAGGGGAGCAGGCGGCGACGAGCTGCGCTGCAAGGCGCCCGGTGAGGGGAAGGCGGCAGCGGAGGAGGTGGGCGTGTATCTGTTTGAGGTGGAGAGGAGATTTGGAGGAGTGGACGAGGGAGATGAAATGGGATTCGGAAGGGAGGGGACGGGGATTGCGCTTGAAGAGGGGAGATTGGTGGCTCATGGTGGCCGTTGGAAGGGAGAGATGGCTTGCCGGAAACCACTCTTTATGGATAAACTAGGATGTCAACCGCGCTTCGCAGCGGGTGAGGCGCGGCCGGCGGAGCCGCGGGGGAGGCACGGGGAGCTGCGGGGCGGGGCGGGCCGGCAGAGCCGCGGGGCGGCGGCCGGCAGAGCCCCGGGGTGCGGGGAGTGGTGGGTGGGGGGGTGCGTGGGGAGGCACTGGGAGCGGCGGGGGAGAGGGGAGGGCCGGGGTATTTTATCTTTTCCCCCACTGGACCGCGATGTGGTCTGCGAGGGAAAGGCGCGCGAAGAAACCGCCACGTGGCGGATTGGGAAAGCGCTGGTTGCGCTTAAATAATGGAACTGCCCATTGTGAGGACTTTAATAATCAATATACCTATTTATTTGTTTCAATGAAATCAGCAAATGAATTATAACTATTTTGCAGTCCCATCCTAACTATTTGCATCAGCAATTATAAATTTTTTTTTCAAACAGATGGTCGCATCAATTTAATACGAGAACAATATAAAAAATCAAGATACACAAAATCCCACAATGTCTGCAGATAAATCTCATCTTGTCTCTATAGTCAGTCATCGAAGTACTCGATAACAAAAGTCACCATCCAATCTACTGCAGTATTCATCTTCCTATAAATATGTCGGACTCTCACTACAATGATTAGATGAATGGAGTTCCAGATATCTCGAATAAACGGATGATCCTCGAGCTGTCTGGCGTCACCTTGAATCTACGATATTACAGTAGCAGAGTCATCCTCTAAGATCATCCTGTCCACGTGAAGCTGCTGCCTGGCAAAAGTGACACCTACCCAAGCGGCATGAAGCTCTGCAGCCGGGACCGAAAGCTCAAATAGGTGGGACCACCAGCAGCCAAAAGCCTCCCATCAGGGCCACGGATGACAAAGTCAACTCCGACCCTACCGTCCCTGACACTGCCATCGAAGTTAACCTTGACAAATCTTGGGAATGGAGGCTCCCAGGAAATAGAAAGAATTATATGGGTCGTTGCCGAGACAGCTGGGGAGCTCCAAAGATCGGAGATGTTAAGGGACAGAGTGACAGTATCAAACTGGTAGTACTCCTAAGCTAAACAGACAGCTCTCTCCAACACCCGATGAGCAGCAATCACCTCACTGTCGAAGATAAGACTGTTCCTTGACAACCAAATCTGGTAAGCAATATAAGCCATCCACCCACCAACAATAGACGTTCTGTCAATGACACTCTAATGGATCAAGCTAAGAAAGGACACCAACCATAGATCAGTACTCATCTCCCAAGGGTAACCACCCGCTGTCTCCAAATTGCCCTCGCCCTAGAGCAGCGTAGGACAACGTGCTCAGCACATTCATCCTCCACAGCACAAATCGGGCACAAGGTCGAAACCTCTATACCCCTCTCCTTGATAAGAGTCCGAGTAGGAAGCCGATTCCAGACAAGCTTTCAGAGAAAGATCCGCACCCTAGGATGAGCGGCAACTCTCCAAATCCAAGCGGCCTCAATTCGCTTGGAAAGCATTGGGCTATACAAACTGGATAGGTATCTCAAGGAAACCTTCAGGCAGTAGGAGCGTCCCAGACACTCGCATCCTTAGTGGGATATATCGGAAGTAGGATGGCAAGGATCCGCTTCGTGAGTGGCTCCCAAAAATCGAGTGATCTCCTGTACTCTCCAACTAGAAGCATCGGTGGTGATGAGGTTAGAAACCCTCATGTGGTCCTCCACCTCATTGCTGGCAAAGGTCGGCCAGCAAGATAGAGGAATGCTCGAAACTCAAACATCCTGTATCACCTCCATTGAGCGACCATGTCTTATCAAGTATCTGATCTGATCCATCACATTGAGCCCTCGAGCATAAATCTCCCTCTAGATGAAGGAGCAACCCTGGGCCGACTGGATGGGAGTCCCCTGGCTCCACCCACCGTAGCGGGCTCTCATCACCCTGCTCCACAAGCAGTCCGCCTACATCAAAAATCTGGCTGCATGCTTGGCAATCAAAATCTCCCTCCTCGTTAACAAAGAATGGATCCCCAAGCCACCGTCCCGCAAAGCCTGACACAACCTCCTAGGAGAGCAAATGGAGCCGATAACGATCGCACTCAGATCCCTACAGGAAGTTGCAAAACTACTGATCCATCTCTTTGATACAAGCAATCGGGACAATCGTATTGACCAAAAGATAAATCGGAATAGAGCTTAGCACCGATCGCACCAGAGTCATCCTCCCCATGAAAGAGAGGGCATTGGCCTGCCAGCCCTAAAGATGGTCCTGGATCCACTGCTCCAAGGGCTTACACTCCATCCACCACAGACGATGGCCAGTGATAGGAACATCGAGATAGGTCAATGTCCCAAGCTACTCTCAAATCCCCAGGAGCTCTCTGATCGCCGATCTGACCTGGAGCTTCATCCTTAGGCTAAAAAGACTGCAGACTTCTTAATATTGATCAACTACCCAGACGATCGATAGTAGACCCTGACAATAGCCGCAAAAGACTTCGTATTTCGGATCGAAGCATTCCCGATGAGGAGGTAATCATTTGCAAAGAGAAGGTACGAGAGCGGCTGGACACCAGGGGCCGGCCAATATGGCTCTAGGGCTTGTCCCTGAACCGTCAATCTCAACGCCCTAGATAAGGTATCAGTGCATAAAATGAACAGGTAGGAAGCGAGAGAACAACCTTGACGAAGGCCCACAATAGAAAGAAGAACTCCATCGGGATGCCGTTGACGAGGATAGTGAAGCTCGGACGCTCAATGCAGTTTATGATCCAATCAATCCAACCCTCCCTGAACCCCAACTCCTGAAGCATCCATCGGAGGAAAGCCCAACTCATCCAATCATACACTCGCTCCATATCAAGCTGGGTCGTCATGAGGCTACGATGACAAGAAGCTCTCTAAAGATCGTGCATAAATTTTTGGGCAAATAAACATTATTGGTGATAGACTGACCACCAACAAAAGCACCCTGCTCCGAACAGATCAGACGAGGCATCAACAGCTTCAGCCGCCCAACCAAAATCTGCGCACACACCTTATAAAGGGTAGTGCAGAGCTGATAGGTCTGAAGTGCTCAGGAATCGAAGTGTCAAGCTGCTTCGGAATAAGGGTAATAAGGGTCCACTTCCAAACCTCTGGAACGCCTCTGGACTCGAAGGCCGCCTACACTACCTCCACCACCTCCTTTCGGATGATTGACCAATACCGTCAAAAAAGAACGAAGGAAAGCCATCTGGCCTCAAGGCCTTATCCTCACCAAGAGACCCAGGGCCCCACGCACCTCCTCAGAAGACACCGATCTAGTCAAAAACTTATTCTTCTGCACGAAGATACGGAAAACCGGCTAAGCACCCAAGATGAAATAGTCCTCACCCAACGACCTCATCCATCGATCTCTGAAGAAGTGGAGGATCTCTGCATGGATCCCTCCACTATCATCCATAATACTACCATCACCCCTCCATAGCTGCCTGATGCGGTTGTGGACCTCTGAATTATGGTGGACTGATGGAAGAATCTAGTATTTTAGTCCCCTCCCGAATCCACTATACCCGGGACTTCTGCTTCCATAATATCTCCTGCTACCTTAAAAGAGAGTGGTACTCAGAAAGCTTACCTCACAGTACCCCCAACTCAGGCTCGGACAAGCCATCTCCTCGGTCCTCCCTTAACTGCAGCTCCACAATATCTGCCTTAACCTGCTCAATCCGTCGAAAGATATCGCCCATCTCCAAACGATTCCATCTAAGGAATCTGTGTTTGGCTAACCCCAGCCTGCGGGTCACCTTGTACCTCGCATCCCCATGGATCAGTATCCTCCAAACCTCCCGAACCAAATCCCAAGATCTCAATAAAAGATCCAGAACTTCTCGAATCGGAAGGGGCCCTAGGCCAGTCCAAGCCATCCGTCGAGACAAGAATCGATAGTGATCCGAGACTATCTTCGACAGATGCTGAATAGAATAACCCGGATAGCACTGAATCCAATGAGCAGAAGCAAGTGCTTGATCAATCCTCTCCCAGATTCGAACAGACCCATACCGGTTGTTACACCAGGTGAACCTCGACCTAGTAAAATCGAGATCAATCAGCCCCAAGCTACTGAGAACTCTTTAAACTTTCTGGACTCCATGCTATCCCTCTCCTGCCTACCGCCTCGCTTCTCATGGGAGCCGATAATGCAGTTGAAGTCGCCAGCCACCAGAGAAGGCAAACCCTGCATCAGGAGTCGAGAGATCTCTGCCCAGAGCACCATTCAATCCATGTAGTTGGTGCTCGCATAGACACCGGAGAGGAGCTAGGGTTGCCCAGACTGGTCTGTGATGATAAGGACCACCTGCTGCTCACATCTATGAAAAGCATCCATTCTGATCAAGCCCCGACGCAACATCACCAAGATACCTCCCGATAATCTCCGAGACTCCACAGCATAAGAATACTAGGCCATAGAGATCCACCGTCTCGTCCGGACCAGCCCAGATCTGGAGAGGCAGGTCTCGCTCAGCACACAAACATCAAGACCATGTTGCTGGATCAACCGGCCAAAGGTTAATCAGAAGGAGGGCTTTCTACCTCCCGACAATTTCAGAGCAGGATCCTTATAGTGAAGACTCATCAAGAAAGGAGCCTGCACTCGTACCCCCTCACCAAGAGAGTCCACCATAGCTACAACATCCAATGACTCCTCCATTCCGACGGCCTTCCTCTCATCGTGGATGGCCTGTCGGAGCCTAGCCATTGCAGCCTCATGAGTGAGGCCCTAGTCAATGCCTGATACCACCATATGCTTTAGGTCCTCAACCGCCGCACCCTTGGGTGGGATACCTCCCATCTCGAGCTCGATCCTCCGCTCCAGCAACCTTATCTCCACTGGGAACCAAGCTCCCAACTCACCCTCTACGCTCCAATGGGCTCACCTCCGCCTCCATCGGGCCCTCGACAGCAAAGATGAAGACTGCATGGCCCTAGGAACCCACTAATGCCTCCAGGTCCATAGAAGACTGGGCCACAGCCTTGCCTTTCCCTTGTTTTCTTTGATCCACTTTTTTTGGGCCTCTCCAAACCCAGTTCCTGGCAAGTGGGCTTAACTAGAGCCCGGCCCGTATCCATATCATGGGGCTGGGCTTGTTAAGTTGGCCTACTGCCCGCACCCGCCTGGCCCGCTTTTGTTGAGCTGGGCCATCTACCGCAGCACCTAGAGCAAACCCACCCCATCCACACCGGCATGCCCCGACTGGCCAGCGAAGCGAATGGGTTTGGCCCGAAAATCCACCCCTGCCATTAGCAGACAACCCTATGCCCCCCGCCAACCGCCTGGTTGCCGGCTCCGGATGCATCCAACTGGGCGATCTTCGCCACACGATCTTCGCCGACTGGATCCAACCATCAGCACCAGGCACCGCCTTTGCCCGATCCGAGCCACTCTCTGCATGTCCCGGCCCGGGTTAAGTCGCCAATGGCTCGGGCCTAGGTGAACCAGTTGTCTTCCTTATCCCGTCCGTCCCATCCTCATGCCGCATCTCCCGCTGGCGGATGGCTAGTAGCCAAGGCCAAGGGGGGGCCCGTCGGCCTTTGGCAACCATTCGCCTCCTTCAGTCGGAACAAATTGTTCGGACCAAGCCTCACTGCCGTAGCCCAACCCCAATCGATAGCATTCCTCCGGCACGTGGAAGTGTCCACAATGGAGACAAACTTCATCAAGGCACTCAAAATAAGCATTGCCAAAACGGGTCGGCTGGCCCCATCACCAGAACTCCTGATCGCAATGGACGGTCAAGGTCAATTTTGATGCAGGCACGGACAAACCCTAGCCGCCAGAGGTTCACCGTATACTCATTAAGGGAAACCAGCTCGTCGGCAAGCCATACCATCTTCCGGATAGCTTCCACATCCCAGTACTCCGTCGGAAGCCGAGGGAGGCGCACCCACACCAGAGCCATCGAGATTGCCCCTTCTGCCAGAAAGAAGCCTGGCCTCCATGACTCAAGGACAAGAGCCTGCTTTGCCACCGTCCATGGTCGCCGGAGCACCAGATCACGCTCCATTTCCTTCCCAAACCAGAAGAGGAGCAACCCCCGCTCTAGTCCGTACGTCGTGACATCGCTTTTGATCGGTCTCCAAAGTCGGAACTCCCTGGCCACCAATTTCAACGACACTCGCCACCCTAAACTCCTCCCAACCACCGCAGTTGCCTCCCACCATGCCGATTGCTTCGGAGGGCCACCATCGAGACCTCCACCACCTTCGGAAACCATCGGGTGAGTTCTATTATTTTTTTGGTGATGGGTCCGATCAAACCCACACAATCCATCTTTGTACAACCTCTTTTCAACTAGTTTTCAGCCGATCACCCTTCTTCAGATGGTTTCGCATCTTCTTCATTATTTTTCACCATCTCGACGGCTTCGATAGCTGTCCGAAATGTTGGTGATCACGTAAGAAGAAGAAGAAGAAGAAGAAGAAGAAGAAGAAGGACAAAATGAATCTCAAAGAACGGTCCGAAATACTTGCACTTTTTTGGAAAACCGGCGATCAGTCACGCGCTTTGCAATTATGACTGACTTTGCAATTATGACTTTCAGTTACAAGATAAACTAGTACCAGCAATTTTTCTTGGACCACGATACCATGGCTTATCGAAGGCCCAAACTTATGGCTTGCAATATATGCCTTTGCCAGATTGGGGAATAGGTGCATGAGCAGATGCAGGTGAAAGGAAGCAGACATTTATGAAGGAAGCACGTAAGAAGCAGATGTGGCATTCAGATTCTGGAAAGGTTCCGAAGCAGGTGAATTTCCCTCGGTAGAAATTCTGGCTAAAAGGTACATGCACTCCTTATGGCAAGCAAAATAATCTAGCCCATCTGCATGACATCCCTATGTTTCAACAATGTGGTTTGGCATCATAGAGCACAAAATAATAGACCAGTGTACTTTTTTTGGTAAAATAGACCAGTGTACTTTGGGAGAAGGAAGCATCATCATCCACCATGTTTGATATATGCACGTATTCATGTGAATCTATGCAGTAAATAATGTCCATGTAACATTTTTTGACCAGAATAAATTCATAGTTCCATTGTTCTATCATTGTTAGATTATAGGATGAGAAGAGGAGCATCAACTGTCACTGATTACATGCTAACAAGTGACCAGTAAGTGATTAATAGTGTTGACGGTCTTTGTCATCGAGGTATGGTTACGAAGAAGACAAAAAAGGCAGACTCAAAGGGATAAATGATACTAAATGTCATACTTATATATGATATCAAGTGAAAATTAATTAACCTTTCTAAAGAAATTGTCTGACTCAGAGACCTCAGTGTCCTGGTCATCAACCAGGGATACAGACAGCTGCTTCTCAGTTTCTGTTTTCCCCCAGCATGTGGTGTTCCTGACTCATGAACCTCTCTAGTATCATACTGAATGCGAATTAAGGCAAACCCGACGGAAGAATGAAAGAACTAATTCAAGCAATCCAAACACAGTACTCAGAAAATAGCAAGAAGAAGGATACAGATGTTTCTGTTTCTGCATCTGAACCATAGGATTTTCTTCTGGAGTTGCCCAGAATGTTAGAGCTATAAAGTTTTATTGTCAACATTCTATTCTTAACTGGTACAGGACTAGAGAAAGCCTCATTTGGCAGTTCACTTCTTGGTGAAGGAGTTTGCATACTTGCATTCATAGCAAAATTTGGACACTGAAAGTCATTCAAGGGATTACTATTCCTTGCCACTGATGGACTACCAACCCTCTTGTGCAGGTAGGCATCATTTGGCACTGGTGAACTGTTCAAATGTTCCCATGAACGTGTTTCCTTTCCACGAATGAGCTACCATTATATTCATGAGCTTCTGCATAACATGTTAGTGATGGACTGGCCAAATGTTTGTGTGCTGCTCTTTGTGAATGATTAACATCTGGAACTTTAGCAGCTGTTTGCAAAATGTCTTTCTGACCCCGACCTGGCGGAGAAGGGGAATGTGCTTTTTCCTTGCTTTGTGGTGAAGCTTTATCAGGAGCTTGCAGTGTTTGTTCTTTACTATCAGTCTGCACTCTCTCGTCTGAAGCCGGTTGTTTAGGAAATAAATCCTCCGAGGTTCAATTCTAACCTTCTTCTGTTCACTTCTCTTCCCTTTAAACCTGACAGGCTGTTCTAAGCTTTGTTCTTTCCGTTCACCTTCCTCAAAGGAAAAGATGTTCTTCCCATCAAGTTGCGGTTTAGAACCTGAGCTGGAGGAGAACAAAGGCCTCTTTCTAGAGCTAACCTGACCATGCAGTTTGTGCCCTGTAGTTGATGGCACTTTCTTACTTGCTAAGGAGTGAGTAACAGGTCTTCTTATGGTTTGATTTGGGCTTTCAGAATCAGTCTCAATCATATTGGGGTCTGCTTAAGCTTCTCTGATTTGTCCATCTGGGTTTCCCTTTAAGATTTATATCCAATATTGGGTTTTCAACGCTTAGTGAGTTCATATTTTGCTGGTTCTGTGAAGCAGCACCGTGTATCTCCCACAGCTTCATTCTCAGAGTTTCATTATTGCCCTTGTTCACTCCCTCAGGATGTTTCTGCTAGAACCTTTATCTGGCACATGCATTTCTTGCATGGTAGTAAATGCAACTCCTTCCAACCTTTCACTATTTCCATCTTCTCTCTCTTTTTCTGAAGGCAACAGTCTCAAATTTTTTGCGCACAACATCATCTGACTGTAGTACCGAAGCCCTATTTGCAAAGATCTGCACGGTCTCTGTAGTTGGTGTTTCATGACAAACAGATCTTGTAGAGAACCATGCAGAAGCCTTCTGATCTTTAGCTGGCCGTTTCCTTCAGAGGCTTCTGCAATTCCAGGTCCTCTGTTTCTTCTAAAACATTATTTTGAGATAAAGACACTCTCTCCCAAGCAGGCAATGCAGCACCATCTTATTTTATTGTTCCAGATCCCTTCTTTGGGCATCTCTCAACTGTGATCCCAATAGAGACCCTTGGAAATCGACCAGATGGATATTGAGAACTGCCCAAACTCTGACATCCACTTGATCCAGCCCGTTGTTTAGTTCAGAAGTTAAATGCTCAACATAAGTACGTATATCCTGTATGAAAACAACTTCAAAGGGATAAAATGACCGAGTAACGAGAATCACAACTAAATCCAATATATGAATTAATGAAGCAACTTAAAGAATCTTATAAAGTTAAAATAGTAACCGTTGGATTTGTGCCTTAGAAGTCAATTGTTGGCTGACACATTATGTATTTTCAGAGTCTAAATTGTACTTGTAATACTTTCATTATAATAAAGGGCTTTTCTTTCCAATCATACTTATGTGTCTATGATTTGTCCTAAAAATTAACAAAG
>KE504885.1:36358-47710 GCA_000441515.1 Elaeis oleifera | reverse complement strand
ATTATTGAGCGCCATATCCTAGAGGGCCTAATCCCTCTTATGTATTATGGCGTGAAGGAGAGAGGGTGGGGTCCATGCCCCATCTCTTATGGCTGGAGATCCCTTTGTGGGGCGCCAAAAGTTGGCGTTCCAATCACCTGACATATATTCCATGGATGGCTATTGTACATGCTTAAAAGGGTCGATTAATTATCTTTTATATCTGATTTTATTTGTTATAAATCATATTTAAAAGATAGAGGATTCTTATGAGATAAGGATCTACTTTTTTAAGATGACAGGATTCCTAATATGTGTCAGGGCTTATGTCTATTTAAAGGAAGTCTCTAAGGTTTCTTAGTATTAATTTTCATCAAGAAACCTTCCCTCTTTCCATCTCCACGCCTCCTCTCTCTCATATTCTTCATTTCTATGTCCAAAGGTTGGTTGTTCTCTCTTCCATATGCCTAGAAGGAGTTCTGATGACTTAGAGATCAAGGATCGAAGAGAAGAAGAAGAAGGCTGCAGATCAACGAGTTGATCTCTCAGTTAAGATCAAAAGAGTTAATCAGAGTTCTCAAGGCCAAGGTTCTTCTTGAGAAGAAGAATCTTCTACGAAAGAAAAGTTCGAGATTGATCCCGATGGATATCCGTAGAGACCGGATATGTGTGCGGCTCTATCTTCTACGAATCTGAGATCATCTGAAACGATGAATTTCTACCCGCGTAAAGATAATAAGATATGATCTCATATTTTTTTAAATTCAAATTAATTATATGTGCTTTCTTCTGGACTTGGGTAGGTTTAGATCTGGTATCTTGCATGTGGGGTTAAAGAGTTTAACCTGATTTATTTTTTGCTGTATATTTTAAAATTTTAAAATCTACATATGCTGCCTATTTTATTTTCTATCAGCAACATGTCAAGTCCTAGTTGATGAGCTTTTATGCAAACCAATAATGTACAGACACAGATAAGGATAGGTCCACTAGCTAAAATTCCCCAGTATGTTTACATCATGGAAGCTCAGATACAAACATCGCACTTTTGAGATTTCTTCAAGGACCACTTACGTGTTGCACTTTCCGTGGTCCAATCTCCACCATTGCAGCTTTGGATGAGGAACCAATCAAAAAATACAGAAGACCCTGGTAACGGGAAAATTCCCAGGGAAAAAAAAGGAATGGAGAGAAAGCACAAGCCATATAAAGATGTAATTGTAACCATTATAAATTAAGCTTAAGTCAACTCAACCATGAAAAATATGCTCAAGTGGAAAAGGAAAAAACCCAAATAATCATATCCCAGCCAAAAAAGAAGCCCTGGAATGACCTCCCACACGCTCTTTTTCTTGATTGCTTTGCAGCCAACTTTTGCGAACACGAGTCCAAGTTCAGTCCATCATAGATTCCTTGCTTACACGATTACAGTTTAACATCATGACCATAAAGCACACCAATCACATTCTGGATAAAATGGGCAGAACACCAACCTCTAGAGATTTGACACTATGATCTTGTGCTACTAGGTGGGTTCTTTTACTCTCAACCACAACCTGATATTTTGAATCTTACTACTTTGTTAGCTATGGAGTTTTTCTCCTTTATTTTCAGTTAGTATCTGGCTAAATACTTATTGTTTCCTGACTGGATTTCAATGAGGTATTAGCAATTGGCACTAGACAACAGTCGGGAGGTTGCATGCAGTTTCAAAGATGTCTTTCTTCACTCTTTACCAATTGTTTTACAATAAAAACATGCACTGTATGGGTTTACCAAGAAAATGTGATGATTACAAGTCACATACGCATGCAATGAGCTGATTCAAGTGGGAAAAGAAAAAATATTTCTACATGTGGTAGCTGGCCAGATATATAAAAAATGCCGAAATTGGCATTAACTATGCTTTAGAAAACACATGTGAAGAAACTAAATCACTCTCCTAGGAAGCAATCAACTTGACTAAATGAAAAAGGAAAAAAAAAAAAGATGCATATGCCCACAACATGAACATGCTATTGGGAGAAGCAGAACTGCATGTTCCCCTACATTTTCAGCAATACAGCAGAACTGCATGAAGATTAGAAATGGCCAAATGGTCAATCCGTTAATTATTATGCTAACTAGAAACTAAAGAAAAGTTCAAAATGAGAGGGAAAAAAAAAACACTTAACCATCCAACTTCATAGCCTTTAGAAACCAAGGCAACCAAATCTTTCATTTAATGCCAAAAAAAAATGAAGATATCGATAAATCCATAAGAACTGACTTCTGACTATGAGAAGCATTTATCAGAAACAAAGCATTCTATACAAGTTCAGTAGAACTTAGGTGAAGAAACCCAAAGTCATCGAAAAAATTAGATTAATAACTTAAATGTCACTTCGGCAAATCACGGACTACTAGATCCCAAACATTATATTTCTTACAATAGCTCAAATAAGTAAACTGCCAATCAAATTCCTGATCCAAGAAACAAACAAGACCTCGCCTCACAGATAATACAAGCACATCAATTAACTCAGTCACCAACTACAGAAACCCTGAATTCACTCAAGAAAAAAAAATGACAGCAGAATTTATGCAAGATCGCCTCTGAGGCGAGTCAGACCTTAGCAACTCGATCTAATCCACGATCACATCTGACACACCAGATCCAGAAAATGCCGCGTAATTTTAAAAAAATAAAAAGAAAAAGTGAGATAAGAGAAACAGATCAAGGGTTTTATGAACACCAACTCCAGAAGCTAAGATAGACGGATCCAAGAGAATTCAAAGATAAACGAAGCAGAGGCTAGATCCCATGAGGAATCTAAGTATCAATCGAAGGACAAAAAAGAAACAACAAGATTAGAAGAGATCTCACCTCCGTCCTCATCGCTTAGAACCGTAAACGACGCCGATCTCCGCCCACTCTCGCTCTCTCGCGCTACGAGGGCTTCGAATGTTGAGGAGATGGATTTTCCCTCCAGGAATAAAGAATAAAGAAGAGAACAGTAGGCCGCCGCCGCACTGGCAGTTACTTATAGGTGGGGCCTGCGCGGGGCCGTTTCCCAGGTTCGGCGTGACTTTCGTGGGACCCGCTGTCGAAAGAAACGTGTAAGATGTATAGTGGCGATTATGATGTTTTGTGCAATGAGACATACAGATGATCTCATTGTACTGCAGTGGTTCCACGGCGGTGAATGGACGTAAACGGCTTGGCCTGAAACCGTGGCCGGCCTGCGTGTTACAGTGAGTCGTTCTTTCTTGGGCCACCGATGTGCGTGCTATTCAAGAGAACGAAGCCTTGATGGACGGCTGTGATAGCAACGATCCATTTATTTTAGACTCCACGTTATTTCACTCCTTGTCTTAGAATTTGTGTGGAGGAGTATGTTTATTACCGTAAATATGAAAGGACAGGAACTTGTGCATCCACCCTCGCTTGCTAGCGTTCCATGAAAAGGCCAAATAACGTATTGGTTGAACACGGTAAGTATACGAGTTGGAAACACACCGGCCCTATCCTTGCTTTGTATGTGAAGAGATGGCAAGAGTTTGCAGCTTATTGGTGTGAGTAAACAATGAGAGTTGTATTATTTAAGTGATTTTTAGAAATATGGGTGAAGAGAAAATAATTTTTTTTTAAAAAAAATCTTGCTTCTCAGAAGTAGGGAGTTCCCTCATGATATGGATTAATGAAACCAAATCTGTTGGTGAAATATGATATTTATTGATTGTTTATTTGATTTCAAGCTTAATTGAGCTCAACATACATGAGCTAGCGAAAAGCTTGAGCTTATTCTCTCGTGGATCCAGATTATTCATATTGAGCCAAATTTCAAATTAAATATTAACCAAGAGAGTTGTATTTTTTTTTAAATAAGAAATTGTGGAATGTTCAAGATAAGGAGTCCATGCCATGAAAAATACAAGATACATTTCACCAAGACATAGATTTCATTTCCTTCTCACATCCAAAATGAAAAGAAAATAGTGTACAGAGAAGTGGAGTCATGATGGCAAACGAAAGTGCTTCCTTCCATAAGTTTTGCATTATACTAGGATTAGGCATGCATCACGCACATAAATTATTCCAGAAAAGAAAGAGGTTGATAGATGGTTTTGATTCCATACTGCCTAGAGTATACTTATAATTCCCACTCAAATTATTCTACAGTTTTCTCCCAGGAGTGAATAGTAATAGAGTATTCTCCTTCTCCTCTTCCATTTCGCTCCAGCTTTTTTGTGTTTCCAGTTTTGCCCTTTTCCAGAGTTCGCAATCAATGAATGCGCCTATCCTTTTCTTTATCTATGTATTCTAATAATCGGTTGGATGGAAATTTAAATAAATGTATATCGGATTAAGTCATATTGGATGGCCACTATTTGAAGTAACGGTATCTCGTTCCTCTCCCGAAACAAGCTTACCACATGCATGGCATATGATGGAATCTTGGCCATTTATAAAATCTGGTACCCAACTGTATACACAAATCATCCTTAAAAAATTAATAATGATGGAAGCACCAATTATCGTTCAAAAACCGCAAGACGAAGATCCATACGAAGCAGATAATTTGGGAGAGACTGGCATCCAGGATCAGACCGAGACCCTGATCTATTTAGGGGTCCCTATCACTGATCGGCATTTTAAGAGGGCTAATTACAGGCCTACGGAGCAGCGGATCCAGAATCATCTTGAGGACTAGCAGGCCAACTCTCTCTCTATGATAAGTAAAATGATGCTTGTGAGATCGATCTTGAGTTCTATCTCTATTTATCTTTTGGCAAACACAATTATGCGGAGCTCTTGTCTCAAATGGTTGGAGCAACTATTCTGAAAGTTTCTATGGGGCCTAAGGTATGATAGTCGTGGGCTCCATTTGCTATTTTGGAATGTTATCTGCCAGCCTGTGGAGGATGGTGGCCTTGGGATGCATTCGTTTTTGTTAGGAAGGAGGCTATGATCATCAGGCATGCTATCGATTCCTTATCCAGCCAGATTGTTTGTGGAGCAACGTGATGAGGGTTCGGTATAAGTTGTGGAGTCAGGGGTCTGAGATCCGGACTATTCGGGGCTACTCCATTTGAAAGAGATTTGTGCCCATGCCCAAGTAGCTTTGGCTTGGGTCAGATGGTTGACTAGAGATGGAAGGTCGGTAGATGTGAGCTAGGATGTCTGGATTTTCAGTTTACCTCTTGTCTAATGGCTGGCCTACGTCAGCATGGAGATAGATGACCAGCTTCAAGTCTGCGACCTGCTAATTGCCGACAGTAGAGGTTGGAGAGCACAGGACATCATCTGTCTTTTCGATGGTGCGCTCATGGACTAGATTCTCACCATCTCAATTCCTATCCATCGTAGCCATGACTTGGTCAATCTCTTCGCTAAAGCCAACCCTCTCTCCATGGGGAATGACTTTCAAACGGATTGACTCACTGCCTTGAGGGGTAGACTCTCTAGACAGACTTGTTTGAGAGTGTGAAGCCATTCTTGCTACCTAAGAGCTTCCACAAGAGATTTATTTGAGACTTACAGACAAGCAACGAGTGCCAGGATTAAGGTAGTCTGAATCTACTGAGTGGCTGCTCATCCTAGTTGGGTGAGGCTTTTTCTCTAAAAGATTGCTTGAGATTGGTTTCTAATGCATATATTACTCAGGGATAGAGACATGGAGCTTACTATCTCTTGCTCAGGCTATGGACTAGAGAATAAGTTGATGAAGCATGCTTTCTTGCATTGTTTGAGAGCGAGGTTAATCTGGAGGAGGATGGATGGTCAGCTGTAGAAGGCAAGTAGTGGGCCTTGGCTCACCTATTTTCTGGATGTGATCTGCTAGAGTATTGCTGTGAGGTCGATCTATGCCTTCGGAGGAAGGATGGCATATGTCACCTACCAAATCTAGCTCTTTAGGAATGTCTTGGTCTTTGAAGCTGAGGTGGTCCCTATTTACCGTGTACTAGAGAGAGCCTATTACTTGGCCACTGAGTACAACCGTTTTGATGCTAACGACCCACTTCTTGATGCCTCTAATACTTGAAGATTCTATACTGCTCTTGCAACAATCTGGAGGATTATCTTCATTTCTTGGGAGCACCCCTTCAGGGTGTATCAAGGTAAATTTCAATAGTAGTGTCACAGGAACATGCTGGCTTCATCATTTAGGATCCGAATGCGAGACTGTTAGTGACAGGAGGATCACAGCTCTTTAAGCATTTCATCCCGGAAGTTGAAATTCGCACTGCTTATACCGGCATTCTCTGTGCCCAGTAGAAGCTATGGGCAAAGAGTATTATCATTGAGGAAGACTCTGCCACCGTGATAGGCTGGATTTAGAGTGACACGACGTAGCTGGAAGTCCACCTGCTCTTTCAGGATATTTGGACCTGTCTTCGTGACTTTACTGTAGTTTGTGTTCCGCATATTTTTTGGGAGGCAAACAGTATCGCTAACTGGATCGCCTTCTATGCCACACTGGTGATTGGGTCTAGTGTCAAGATCAGACTAGCCCCTAAGCTCCGTAGGATATTTTATTTTTTGATCTTTTGAGATGCACTCATGCCAAATCCGTGTGAGCACCCTCCCGCTTGTACCAAAAAAAAGAGCAACATAAAGTTATCTATGTAAAGCACCAGGAAAAACACCTAATATTTGAAGCAGAATTATTATCACACTCTAAATCTAGGACATTACATGCTACCATATGATATCGCCCATAATAACACACAAAGCCAATAATTGTATCATTATATACAAATCCATCTCAAATAAAATATAACAAATGGGTCCAAGTCTATCATCCATTAAATAGAAATAAATACTAATACAAAGCGTGTAACAAAACCCATATCCTTAAATTCATAAAGTTATCAATTACAAAGCCATAATCAATATGAAGAACTAAAACTTCTTCTATAAAATCTATAAATTTGTCAGCACTAACTCCAAACTTAGACCATTCTTATTTTAAGCAACTCTATTTGTTTGAAAAAGAAAACAAAAGAAGACGTGAGCTACACAACTTAGAAAATAAATCTTACACTACTTTACTAGACCAAGCATAAATTTTTATATAAATCAATATATCATTTAAAAAATAATTATCATTGCAGAATAAAATATTTTATAGAACTTTATAATAAAATAAGTCATAAGTATACAAATATGCATAAATCATGAAGATTTTATAAATAGGATAAATAAAATTATAAAAGTATACCATTTAGCCAGTTCATAATGCAAAACATTATCTACAAATACTTGGTGCTATAGTTACTTTTTACTCATGATATGGTCATCATTGTAATCGATAAAATATCATAATTTGTATTTATTACTAATCTTATACTCATTAAAAGAGGGTCATTTTCGTTGATGCTAGCTCCTAAGTATCAATTGACCTTTACTTCCATCGCCTATCATAACTATATGAAAACCCTCAAAATATTTATACTTTTCTTAAAATATACACATATAAGTAGGTAGAAAAGCACTAAATAGCATAATAAGGTTTATATTTCATAAATAAACTATTTCAATAAAATATTTATGTAACCATTCTTTTCATAATAAAATATAATTTTTTCATAATACATACACTCGATCTTTATTTTAGGAAAAATGTAGAATTATTTTTTTTATGACAAATAATTGATAGTTTAAAAACTAGTAAGAAGTATTCGGATTACTTACCTCTTTGCATTATGAAATATTAAAATTTAACTATATGAATCGGCATAACCTATTCAATACCATGCAAAGCTTAATTAATTCATATTCAATAACTTTAATAGTATTAAACTTTCAAAAGAGAGAAAAAAGAGACAATTGGCCAAATGACAATGTTCAATGGCTCTAAATAGGTTTGATCTAAGCGACTCAATCAATGGATTGGAAATAGGGACTCAATCAGAGCAAGGATCATTCAAAAGGTCATCAATTGTTGGTTTTAGGGATATTTGACATAGGCTGGGGTTAGGACTAGAAATGGCCGGGTTGGTCGGACCATATCCTTATCCAAACTTGATTCGAAATTTTATTCAAACTTTAGGTTAAGGTTAGGTTCAAATATTTTTGAAAACTTAAGTTTGAGACTAGCCCGAGCCCAGGTTCGGGACCAGCCCAAATTTAATTGGGCCAGGCATATCATAATCTAGGGAAGTAAATTCCAGTGTACAAATAGACGGATCATTTCAATGCGGTGCATGGTACTTAGTGTGTACCCTTGCGTATTTACATTTCAATGATTCTATGCCCAAGATCCATCATCATCTATGGATCTTTCGGCGTCTGTAGCCCTCCATGCTCCCATCAATCGGCATGTGTCGAATTCTCTCATGTTGTAGGGAGTTCAGATGAAGTAGCCGTCGCAAAGGGAATTGCTCGTGGACAAGTCACATTGTCATCATTTTCCATGCTGGGAATTGTATCCTCTAGTATACTAAAAGAGATAATTTATGGATCATCCGATTATTATAATACTAGATTGACACATGCTAGAGGCAAAATGCGGGTCCATCCATCAAAGAACATTTGGTCCAAGATGGAGTGAGCTACAAGGTGTGCTCATATTGGGCCATATCTCCTTCAATCGGGTTTATGTGGGCTTGGACTTGGACCATTAATTTATTTGAGTTTAGCCCAAAAAGCAGATAAGCTCTATATTCAAGCCCAATTAATCTAAACTTTTTGAGTCTAGTCTTAAGCCCAACCTAAAGTCCACCGACTCGATGAACCTTGGGTTGACCTGAGCCAACTTCCAACCTTAGCCAGGGTGATGGGTTCGATATGCCGCTTGAGTGCTAGAGTTGATCAAGGCCTTTATATCAGGGTCAATTTTGGTCCATAGCTAAGGGAGATTAGATCCTTCATTAATTGGGAGCCACGGACCAAATAGAGAGAGAAAGAGAGAGAAAAAAGAGAAAAGTAGAGAGAGAAGAGAGAGAATAAAGAAATAAAAGAGAGAAGAAGAAGAAAAAAAGAAGAGATGTGCTTTGCCGCCTCTCTTGGAAGAGAATGAAAAGGTCGGGTCTATGGGAACCAAGATACGAGATCATGGCAATGGCCGGAGGTGCCATGGACGGAGGCAATGAGCAATCAGTGGTGGCAACCAATTAATGAGAAAATTTAAAAAAAAATAGTTAAAAAAATATGAGATAAGAAATTTTCTTATTTTGGTTATTGGCTATTTGCCAGCAGCCATAGCTTCATCATGGGGGATTTTAGAGAGGCCAAGAAGCTCGACTGAGGATCCTACATTAAGGAGCAGTGGTATTGGTTGCCGTAAAAAAAATATATATATTAAAAAATAGGGAACATAATAGGACTTCTTTCATAGTTGATTTCCAATGAATCTTTCAGCTAACCATGGTTTTAAGTCGATGGAAAGAGGAGGAAGTAAAGAAAAAGAAGGCAGGGCTGTATCTTGTCTCTAATGAGCATCACGGCCTCGATTTATGGCTAGCACAATAATAGGATGCCGCAAACTCGAGGGGAGAAGAGAGGGAGAAAATGGGGTGATGCTCAATGATGGAGGGTCGTAGTGGGAAGAGGAGGTTTATCTATAGAGGAGCTTAGAGTTCTTGCAGCCCTAGGTATTGCGGCCAACTCCCCATTGCTTGTCGTTGAAAATGAACACCTGCAAACAGCATCCGCACAAATCAAATTTGTGTCCGACGGAGACCCTCCGATGCTTAAGTCAGAGAAAAAATTGATGAATAGGAGTTGAATGTAAACAGTAGCAGAGTTTTAGTCCAGCGTAAGCTTACCAGCCCTGTTCCCTTATCCCTTTTATAGATGAGATTGTCATAACCATCGGACGTGATCTCATATTTTATGGTGCTAAATTATCGAGCCATAATCACGTAGTGGATTGTTAATTCCCACTGATTGCGCCGTGGTATGTGGTCGGTGATCATTCTTGATGGTTATAGTATGTTGAGCAGATTGGCTGACCTTATGTTGGTAGTACCGACTATATGTCGGTAGAATGCATGAGTGATCATCGGTTAGTAATTCTGTTATGCCGATGGTCTAAGTCGTCTGCTGTCGATCGGTGAAAATCGAATCATTAGTCGATCAGTCGGTAATAAGTCGGTGCGGTTCGCTCAGTTGGTCGATGAAGAATCAGAACCGCATATTCAGTCGATGTAGAGTCGGTCAGGGTTGTATGTATGTTCGGTCGGCTGTTGTTGAGTCAGAGTCGGTAGTCGGTTGACTTGAATCGGGGTCGATTGACTTATCCCAACAATTGCCCCCCACTCCCAAGTCCAAAATGAATCGACGTGTATATTACCATATGGTTTGTCACGTTGGACGAAAGAAGTTATTTTTTTATCACATCAAATCTCGATTTTGATGTCGTTTTCTTCGAGATATGGATGATCGGCTATTTTATCGTATTGGTAGGTACAATCATCTGTCATATTGACTGGACGATTCGGTATCAGTTGTCAGTGTCAGACGTCGTTTCGGAAAGTCGATTCGACGTCTGACGATATGATTCTGACAAGTAGATTTGTTTCACATGTCCGAAAGTTATTGGGTCAAAATGGTTCACACGGATAGAGGTGACGTGGCTCAATTTGGGGTAGATGCGTCGAACCGTCCGATCAATTGTCGGTCCAGATATTGCCACGTATCGTCATCTGGTAGATCTTTGATTTGACCGTCTTCATCTCGATCGTTGAGAAATCCTATACATATAGGGTCACTCTCAGTCAAATTTTATTTTCACTATTTTGGTACTGAGACTCTGCCGGATTGTTGCCCCAATGCCCAAGATTATCGCTCCCAGCTTTCAGATCAACTTTGCCTTTCTTTCGAGTCCCTTCTTCTTTCCTCTAAAGTCTTCTGCCTTCTTCAGAGTTATTCTCATGGCTAGGGCTTCTCCTTCTCGAAAAGATCGGTCGGAGAATCTGACTGATGAATCCCAGTCAAGTCTGGATGTGGAGTCTTCTTCACTTTCGGGATCGAATGTTGAACGGCTCCGGGAGCAATTTTGTATCCTGGAGCAGTTTCAACTTTTCGCTCTTGGGGCCGATGGTCGGGTGAATAAGCTATCATTATGTGCTTCATATTCTCGTCTAAGCTACGCAACCAAGGATGTTAATGATGGTGGACAAAAATCTGAAGCTCCTTTTGTTCATGTACGAGTGGGTCAGGCTGTTGATGTGGTCGACCAAGTGAGGTGGTCGGAGAGTTGTGTCCAGATCTCGACTTGAGTGGCATCATCCCTCCGGAGTCAGAAAGTGGGTTGCCGAGGAGGAAGTTGTGCCGACTTAAGATGAAGCACCAACCGTGCCTGAAGTTGTTCAAGTTGACGATGCTACACCCGAGCAAAGGAACGATGACGAAGCTTAGTCGGTGTATTTTACTTTCTTTTTTGT
>KE504885.1:15937-29081 GCA_000441515.1 Elaeis oleifera | reverse complement strand
GTACACTCCCATCAGGGGTCTGCTGTCGTTCATCACGTGCGAAGCATGCACAAGTTCAGCAAGCAGTGCAAACCCTGATTGGGCCAATCAAATGGATCCAGCCCTGACAGGGTCATCTCAATTATGATGATTATACATCTAACTGCCTGCATCATATGCATGGGCTAGTTGCTACTTGGATATTAGCCAATGCTTTAAACGTTCAAACCAGGCTTTATGTCACCTTTTAAGCTCGATATACATTGTTGACTCATTCCCATCAGCTTAAGTTGAAGAATTGGACATAACCTACCTACCTAACATTGAAATTAGGTGCAGTCCCTGTAATATTGAAAAGGACACATCAGCAGAATCAAAGTTCCCCGTTTTGAATTTTATCATTCACATTCATGTCTCAAGTGTTGTTGGTCCCTTCTCTTATCAGATGTGGGTGCATCAATGAGCTAGGCTAAGGGTCCTCATGGATTAAAATTTGGTTAGAAGGTCTACTCAGAGGAAACTAGGACACGGGTAAGGGTACAGAGGAAGGCAAGGCTAAATAATTAGTTAGGTGGACCAGGAAAGCAGGCAAGCTACGGAATCTTTAGTTCCACATAACATACACTATAGGGATATGCTAATGGCCCCTAAAACAAGGGGATATTACTTTCCCATGTTCATTTTGACACATTGGAACTTTGTGGACTATGGCCATGGGAGTAGGCCATGAATGCAGCACGTCCAATTCCAGCAGTATACAAGCAGCAGAATAAATCATAAAACTTCAGCTATAATTGGAACTAATGTCCTAAAGTTAGACCTCCAGATGAAAATTTTATCCTGCTGAACTATCTGGCTGTAGAGCTAGTTAACTAAAGCAGCGTATTCAAATTAAGTAACTTCGGTATATGGAGAGACCTACATGAAGCACTTTTATTACTTTGGAGACTGTATTCAGTATTCAAGGACGAAGGCCCTATAACTAGTCAATTTAGGCATGAAACGTTATGTGTAAGTTCACTAACTGAACTTTCATCCAAGAAAATGAAGTAAGGCTTTTCAGAAAATTGGAGAAGACTTTTCAGCCTGGTAATTATATTGCTATGGTCCAGTAATTCCACAGACTCATCAAGCTATCAAATCTTGTGAACATGAAGCATTAAATAATGAAGGAGGATTGGTGGTTCCTTCTATTGGAAATTGAGGTGTGATGGTCTTGGCTAAGCATGTATATTCTTTGGACCTCAGTAAGTTGCTCTTCATTATGAGGCAATAGACATCTGATGAATGAATGCAGCACGCGTGCACGACTTGTGTTGGGCAGTTCTGGTAGCCTCTTCGGTGGTCCACCATTGGATGGTTATTGTCTCGATCAGGCCTTTAACAATCATCGACGTGATAGCGATTTTAATTCATCAACATACATTCCCCAAGGGATTAGCAATTAAATTAAGGTGTATCTGTTTGAACAAGGAAGTCAGACACAATTGTCTTGGACCGGGCAGGCAAGAAATGTAATTCTCAGGTATTGATCATTAACCACCAGAGATTTCATAAGAGTCTTAACCAGCAAATTTTATAATATTTATTAGCAGAATTCGTGCATCTTGGTAGATTAATTTTATATGCTTAATTTTTTCTATACTTGTGTGGGTACTCTTTAAAAGTTAAGATTACAATATATGGATATATTCCTTTAAAGAAATACAATATATAGGCATATTAAGAGGAGAGTGGAGTTTTTTTTTTTTTGTTTTGATGGAAAATGGGAGGGGGACCCATCCACTATTATTATACTGGCATTATTTACAAGAAGTACAGAGTAGAATAGTTACAGTAATGATAAAAGAAAGATGATGGTTGACAGATGGCCATTTTAGAGAAGCAAATCACCATCCAGTCGTTCAAATGAACGCGAAAAGAAGAGTAGTCTGACAAGAAAAATATAAAAGGAGAGAGGCGAATATTGAGCTCTCAAACTCCGGTAGAGATATTGACGACTAATCTTTTATTACCCACAACAACTAATACATAAACTTTATTTCTTAAGCAAAATGGTAGTAAAAACCAACACACATCATTACGGTGTCATCAAGATTACCATGCGATAATACTAATGTAATTATATATGGGAAAATAAAAAAAATGTGTGGCGTAATGACCATGAACTGGGGTTTGCCTTGGGGGCTAAACATGTCTGCTTAAAAATCAGAGGTTTTAGATTCAATTCTTGGAGGTTGCATCCCTAATAATTTAGACGGGAACAGTTACAGCACCTCCCTTAATTCTTTCAAAAAATATCTAATGCACCAATCATTTAGAACTCACAGAGCACTTGGAGATTTACAGAGAAATTTGCCAGTGTTTTCAGGAGTCATGGTACAAAAAAAGGGGGAAGACAGTTCAGAATTCTGAATGCTACTTAATTACAGCTCGAACAACCCAACTTAATTACGATTCTGTAACAGTTGTTTGTTACTTCAGATCATGGCAACAACATCTTCAACATGATGATACCCAAGCATTTCCTTCTTGATCGTAGCCAAAATCTTTTCAGTAGTGCCAGGATGCAGTTGATGGTAACTTTGCTGATTGAACTAACTGTAGAAGGCCTACTGAGACTACAAACCAATGAGCCACACATGGGACAAGCCAAAGTTCCCTGGTTAATTTATTTCACATCCATGCCATCCTGATGCCATGCATTTGTTGACCAATGCTGCATGCTCCATTTCAAAGCCTCTTATGGTGCACATGGTACTGTCTGCAAAGGGAGTAATGGTGGCAGTACCAATAGGAGGATGATGGTTATCACAACTTGCATGACTGAAGAAATGAGAGCCTGTTGTTGTTCTTTTTAAAGGAGATGTCCTTTCCCATGATGGTGTGGTCAATCGAGCAGCTGTTTATAAGCCGAGCATATGAATATGGGTTCTCATGCCCAGCCCTGCCATGAGCCGGCTTTAGACCCATCACATACCCATGCATGGCACACTAAATGCTATCTACTTACTGAAAGTTCCTAGAACAAGGGCACAAGCTCTTTCCTCCACCCTTTCACTCCTCACAACTAGGGGGAGAGAGACTGACTTAGTGCTTACCAGCGAGCCACTCACATAGTCACATGTGAACTAGGGGGCCAGACAATTAATTGTACTTTTTGAGATCATTTAAGGCACTTGATATTTATTCCCTTCTTCAATTCAAAAGATGAGAGGAAGGGCTGTGCTGCTTTGCCATTAGGTCATGGCATGCATGAGAGTCTTTTGAGGCTTTTTCTTTTACAGCTTGGGGTTAATTGCATGCATGGTTGGTCATCAGGTGATGATCGTGTGTCATATTTGTAAATTTATAAACAAAAGAAAAGGTCAAAACTCTTCACATGTGATGCATTTAGCCCTATCAACATAGTTCCAGGCTCATCTCTGCCCTTATATTTTTTCCCTTTTCTAAAATACTCTTACACTCATCACCTGCAAACTCCGTAACACATAGGGTAACATCTATATATAATGCCTTTTCTTCTATTAGGACGTGTTTGATTTGCGGCCTAAATTAAAATTAGATTCAGAATGGATTGGAATAAAGATTGGAATGGCCATATCTCTCATAGCATAAGGGGATGCTTGGTTGGGGAGAATGGAGGTCTGGAATGGGAATCGGAATGGGTAACTCCCATTCCAGCCACTTGGTTGGAGAGAATCCTATTCCGATTCCAATTTTGATTCCGAGATTGACTGATAATGGCCCAATTTATCTAAGGGGTTGCTTGGCTCGCCATCGGCATTAGAATCAGAATGAAAATCGAAATGGTTTGGAATCAGAATCGGAATAACCAAATCTCCCGAAGTGCTTGGTTTATGATCAGAATCATAATTGAAATCGACATTGGCATGAAAATTGAAATCTATAGAGGAGAGTAAGGATTGAATTCTATATAGATTGGGCCATTCCCATTCTATCCTAAAATCGAAATCGGAATCGGAATGGGACTCCTCCCAACTAAATGGTTAGAATGAGAGTCATCCATTTTCATTTCGATTCCAGACCCCCACTCCCCCAACCAAGCATCCCCTAAAACTCAATCCTCACTCTTTCCTATGGATTCAATTTTATTCCGATTCTGATCACGAACCAAACACTTCAAAAGATTTGATCATCCTGATTCCTATTCCAATCTATTTCAATTTTCATTCTGATTTTGATTCCGATCACGAATCAAGCATTCCCTTGGTTTATAATCGAAATCGAAATCAGAGTGAGATTTGAATAGTAGAGATGAGTAGGGATTTAGTTTTGGAAAATTTGGATGTTATCATTCTCTCCTAAATGAAAATGGGATGCCTCCTGATCACATGTTAGGACTCGTACCTAATTCCATTTCAAAATTCAACTCTTGCCATCCAAACATGCACTTATTTGATTCAATTATTCATAGCAAAAGATAATGAAATATCATTCATCCAAGTGTAGACTTCATATGCAACTGCAATATCATGCCAAGAATGACTAGTTTGTCATTAGGAACTGCCAATACAGGAGAAACCTTCAATACTGTAAGTCTTTTTTCTGTTTCATGTTAAAAAAATGAGATAAAACTTTCATGTTCTTTTAGAAGAGTAATTTAGGTGTGAATCCTCCAGAAGTTGTCGAAGAGTCACTAATCAAATCCAGCCAATCCATTTAGTGAGCTTTTAGTACTGGTGGGACCCGATAAACTGATGAGCGAGGAGGTCACCATCTGAGGTCCACTTCATTGCATAAACATTGATTATGACTTCAGTGCGACTCTAAGCTGATCATGGAGAATGGCCCATGCAGAATTAGATCTTTTGGTGCATTCATCTCTTATCGTTCTCCATGGCATTAGTTTGGTCATGACTTACCTCCCATAGAAGAAGTTTTTTCTGTTTTATTTGAGATATCTCTGATAGCTGAAAAACTGAAACTGTAAATAGAAAATATTTTACTCAAAAGGATTAAAAAAAACACACCATGTATTGAAAACATTCTCATATATATTGGATAAATTATGAAACACTGTTTATATCAGGTACTAGGTAATTTACACTTCTTCCCTTGCACTGATGGATCACTTTCCCATCAAAGCATCAGTAGAACTTACCAAATTAGTTCATTACCTACCCAAGAAGAAAGGGAAAATAGAAACAAGCAAAAGGCTAACAACACTCTCTTTAGAACAACCCAGACGCATCATCTAGTGCCATGTCAAGAAGGCTCAACTGCCCTTGCCCAACACTCTCATCAAGCAACCATGACTCAATAAGGGAGAGGGGCTCTTGGACCTCCCATACCAGCTTTCTCTCCTCTCCCTGGAGGCTGGTCTCAGATGCCTCCGGCGTCGAGGAGTCGGGCCCGAACAACAGCTCAGGCGGCTCCAGCGACAGGATGCAGTTGGTGGCGCTTGGCGTCCCCTGGCTGCAAGCTGAGTCGGTCTGTGTCGATCCTGAATTGGCCTGGCAAGCACCGGGCCTTGTTGATTTCCTCATCCACCCCTCGAGAAGCCGAGATATGTTCTCGGTGCTCGACGCGTAGGTCGACAGTCTAGTGCTCGAATTGGAGCCACTGGAGGAGGCCTTGGAGCTAGACAGGCAATTGGGCTTCTCCAGAGACAAAGCTTCACAAAGGGCTTGCTTTGCAGTGTTGATATCAGTCTGGAGCCTCCTCTCCCACTGGCCTTTGGAGATGGACTGATGGCTTGAGACCCCACTGGTAGTCAGGCCATCAGCACCAGTTTCAAGCTTTTGAGCTTCTTCTTCAGATGGGTGTTCCAGTAGTTCTTGATGTCATTATCTGTTCTCTCAGGGAGATAAGAAGCTATGGCTGCCCACCTGCATTCAATAATACTGAGATGAGAACTGAATCCAGGCTATAACATCCAAAGGAAATTGAGGACTCAATCCATCTCATATCTTGGATCTTAGTCTTCACCTATTGCCCAAAAGAGCTTGGAGGTGGATGATGAGCTTCTCCTCCTGATCAGTGAAGTTGCCACGCTTGATCCCTGGCCTAAGGTAGTTTGTCCATCTAAGCCTGCAGCTCTTGCTGCATCTCAGTAGGCCTGGAAAGACAGAAGATATCCATATATATATATATATATTATGAACTAGGTTATAGAATCCAAAGAAATAGGACTACAACCTAAAACTCCAAATCTAAGCTCCCTAGGTCCAGTCTCACCAAAAACCATAAGATCCCTTTGGTTCTGTACTCTCTAGATCCCTGTGACATCATATACAATGACCTCATCCAAAAGAAACATATGTAGAAGGCCAACATGACAAAACTCTTCTATTTAATAAAAAAATGCTCGTTTTATTTAGAGAGAAGTTCATATATATATATATATATATATATGAGAAAAGAGGCTCACCTGTCTTGGCAGGAACAGCCCTCCAGTTCCCAGGGCCATGTTCTTGGATGTAAGAGACTAGGATTATGTCCTCTTCTGGAGTCCAAGGGCCCTTCTTCACACCAACTTTGTCACAACAAGGTAGTCTCCCCATGTCTCTACTCCTCTTTTCCGTTTGCCTTGGGAAGAAAGGGAGAAAGAGCTATTTTCTATATATGATGGGTTTTTTCTCCTTCTCTTCCTCCTATTTGGCTCAATTCTTGGAAGGCAAGGACAAGAGTCCAAGACCACTGGTTTCTACCCGTATATATACACACACACACAAGAGAGACCTTAGGGGAAAGATGAGTTCGGGACTCGCTGACCCTTCGGAAGGCAAGGTGGAGGCTTTGGAGGCAGGAAGAGTCAAAAAAAGACAGCAAGTAGCATTTACTCCGAGGGCTCTCAAAAGTCAGCTTGATGGAGTGGAAGGGCTTCCCCACTGCCTCACAGAACCGCGTGCATTCAATGTGGTTTCACCGGGAAGCCCTAAACCTTTCTTTTGAACTTTTCAGGGTTATCGGTGCAAGTTTAAACCTCTAGTTATCATAATTGTGAGCGGTAGAGGTGAAAGTTTTGAGGTAGAAACCGCTTCTTATGGCTTCTGTTTGTTTTTTATTTGCTTTTGTTAGGCTTTTATTGAGTTCTTATGGTTTTGAGTGTAAAGTGTTAAACCACTAGTTATTAAAAGCAAAGATGAGTGTTTTCAAGGTAGGAAGGGCTTCTTATGGCCACTGCTCTTTTTGCTGCTTTCTCTTGGGCTCTTTCTGGTTATGAGTGCAAAATTTTAAACCTCTAGTTATTAGCAGTAAAGGTGAGAGTTTTTAAGATAGAAAGGACTTGTTAAGGCTTTTATTAGCTTTTCTGGTCGATGGAAAGCTTTCCATATCTGTTTTTTTGCAGTAAAAGAGAGAGTTTTTAATGTAGAAAGGGTTTTTGCTCTTTTAGCTGCCTTTTATCGGGATGGTGAAACTCTAGCTTCAGTGCCCATGCCCTTTAAAAAATATTTTCAGAGTTCTCAACTTAGAAGGAAAAAAAAAAAAATATTAATGTGGTTTGAATTTTGAATATTTTATAGATCCAAATTATGGTCTGATCTGAAGAGTCCACGTTGTAATCCGAATAGAATATTTATGAAATCTGTAATAGTAGCGGAGGACATGGACTGATAAGTTCGAGCTTGAAGCCCACCATTGATTTCATTGGGGGGTGCAGGGGGCAATGTCCCCCACGGTATGGATCAATATAAATATTATATTTTCTGTCAATCTCGATAATTTTTATGAGAAATTTCGAAAATCACACTGGGACTAAAATTTGGAGAGTTATGAATGATTGTATCTCTCTTTTTTTATTATAGTGAAATTTTTTCTCTCGTGTCTTGCCCGTGGACATAGACTTTACAGTCGAACCACGTAAATCCTTTCTTCATTTTTCTTCTCTTCTTTATTCTGTGTGATTCTGTGTGTACCTTATTTTGTACCTTTTATAACAAGCTTTGCTATGGAGGGCTTTGTGGTATACATTCACTACGATGCTAGTTGGTACGGTGCCAATCAAAAATAGAAAGTTGGTGTGGTGCTTTGCATGGAAATGGAATCGGTTGGTTTTTTTTGGTAGAAGATTGGATGGTTCTTGATGAGCCTGCCATTGGATAAATATTTGACTCAATTTATGGTTTTAACTGTCTAGCTAATTTAAAACATGTGTTAGCATGATTTTAGGGGACCCTTATGATTCTAGGGATCACTTGATTTTAGGATCAAATGATTCTAAGGATCATATGACATTTCATAATATTTTTTTTATTAATATGATCCTGTAATATTTCTTTTAGTCGTGTGATTCTATATATATCAACCTATATTATTTCTTATATGGAGTATGTACAATAGTATATGTAACCCTTAAAATATACTGAATGTAATTAAAATAGAGATGATAAAATCATTTTTCTCTATATCTTTCTCTCTTATTTTTTCTCTTCTTCTGTAAATATTTCAACATAGTATCAAAGCATGGTTACGTTGTCAGATATATCAATATGCCACATCAGCTTCATGAGTTGCTACATCAACTCCTAATCTACTAAATCAACCCCTGAGCTACTATGACATCTCCTGATCTATCATATCAGCCTTCGTGATATTATGTTAGCTCCTGATTTATTATATTAGTTTCTGAGTATATTTGTGATTTAGTTTCAAACTCAAATTGGCACCTATGGTACTATCTTAAGTTGGAGAAGAAGTGTTACTAAGATTTTAGGTAATCATGAGATTCTAGAGATCACTTGATTTTAGGTGATCATATTTTAGCGATCACATGATAATTTATAATATTTTTTTTTAATGTGATCCTATAATATTTTTTCTGTTAGCATGATTCTATATCAAACTATACTATTTTTCTTGTGTGGAATATGTACACTAATATATATAACCCTTGAGATATACTGAATATTATTAAAACATTAATAATAGAACCCTTTTCTCTCTATCTTTTTTTCCTTATTTTCTTTTTTGGTAAATATTTTAACAACATGGATATAATTGCTTTTCCAGGATGTCAGCTCCGACCCATCCCTTAGCTATTGCTTGTAGTTTAGACCTTTATCGCTAAACATGCGGCTGGGGATTCCTTTTAATTTCATTTTTTCTTTTACTTCAAAAGATATGCAAGCTGCCTGAACAGCAAGGAAGTCTAAATCCTAATAGAACTGAGTCAAAGATAAAGGATAGCATACACTAAAGAGGTATTTGGTTAGGAGAAGTAGGGGTCTGAAATTAGAATCGGAATGGGTGACTCCCATTCCAACCGTTTGGTTGGGAGGAGTTCCATTCCGATTTCGATTTCAGGATGGTATGAGAATGACTTAATCTATATAGAACTCAATCCATACTCTCTTCTGTGGATTCAAATTTTCATTCCAATTTTGATTCTGATTCCGATTTCGGTCACGGACCAAACGCTTCGAAGGATTTGGCCATTCCGATTCTGATTCCAAGCTATTCCGATTCCTATTTCCATTCTGATTTCGGTTACGAATCAAACACCCCCTAAGTTTAAATAATAAATAGACAGATAAATGGATAGCAAATTAGAAAAAAAAAAAAAAGCAAACCTTTCCACAGGATTTTAGTAACCTTACGTACGTAGATGACTATCTAGACTCCCAAAATGAATTTATACATTTGAATTGAGGGGTGTTTGGTTCGTAACTGAAATCGGAATGGAATGGCCAAATCCTCCAAAGCATTGGTTCGTGATCGGAATCGAAATCGAAATCGGAATTGGAATGAAAATTTGAATCCATAGAAGAGAGTAGAGATTGAGTTTTATATAGATTGAGCCATTCCCATTCCATCCTGGAATCAGAATCGAAATGGAACTCCTCTTAACCAAACTGTTGGAATAGGACTCATCCATTCTGATTCTGATTCCAGATCTCCACTCACTCTTCTCAACCAAACACCCTCTGAATTTTTCATTCTCCCTTTTCCAATATTACTTGTTGAAGCAGTATAATCTTCCTTTTTTTTTTCTCTAAGAGCACCTAGTTTTTAATAGGTTCTTCTTGCATGAGCCTGTGTAGAATTAGGAACTACAAAGACCAAAGGACTACCACTCGCATAAGTCCTGCTGCTGCATATCTGAGTCAATTGGGCTTCTGTGAGCCGTGAAGCAGTCTCCTGCAGCCGTGTGTCAGTTCCGTGATTCCAGTCACTTAGCTGACTGCTTCTCACCTCTTGTAGTCATGCGAACCTGTTTCGAACATCTCTAGCTTCATGTTCCAAATCAGACTAATGTAAATACCGGATAAATTATTAGTTACATCATCTTTTCGGAAATATAATGGAAATGCTACCATATATCTGGAGTAAACTTTGGACCTCAACTTTGTGGGAGGCGTGCCAACAGCTGGTTGATAGAATGGCCTGGCCAAGAGCTAGACTTGCATCATCACTTATTCTCCTTAATATCTTGTGTCACTTGGCAACACTTATTGTTGCGGCCAAAGATCATGGCTCAGCACGTGAGGTATATATTATCTGCTTTGATCTATGGACTTTATAGTTTTGTCATTCAAAAATATTTACGTAAAAGAATGGTCCCTTCTTATATAAACCAAAGTCCTTCTTGACTCACAACCAATGTGAAATTAATGATACCCTTCCTTCTACATCACATTATAGCCCTCCAGTGAAGGAGATCTATATATAGATGGAAGGTACTCTTCTTCTTATTTTATCACAGACTGATGTACGGACAAGAGGAGCCCCACAGTTACAGAGATGGTCTCCTTTCTGGTGCGCCACAATTGCGGCCAAGGCACATAAAGTATTATCCATTCTGACTTATGGTTTTCATGATTTTATCCTTCAAAAGGCATCTCAGATGAGAAGAATGATCCCTTTCTATATAAGTCAGAATCTCTCTTGGATCACAATCAATGTGGAACTAATGATGCCCTCCTTTCTACACTACAATATTTATAGTTGAGATCAAATATCACAATAACATCATGCCATGACTAAAATAGGGTCTACTCATATCCATCAGACTTATGTCTCCTAGCTTACAGCTCATCAAGTTATGGTTGACGTCTAGAAGAATGCTTGCTCTTCCCATTGATTGATTAATGGAAGTTAAATCCTGAGGACCTTAAGTTGGTCAATAATTCACAAGGGCAAGATCCTAAATCTATCATTTTAGTATTAATTATGTGTTATATATGAAGTTGAAAATAACCCACTTTTTCCCATAATTTTATCTCTTTTGCTTGTGTTATCTCCTTTCTTTCAACTCTGAACGATCCCACACTTATACATCCATCATGGTATTATTCTCAACATAGCAATCATGGTTGAAGATCAACTAAATTCAATCAAAATAGTTGGCAACAATGGGAAAGCGTATCCATCAAAACAAGAAATAGCAGATAGATTAGCAAATAAACAGTGTGAACATTCTAAAATTTCATTCTTGAGGCATGTTTGGTGCAATATTATGACCTCTCACCTATCACCATAAAATCATGCCCTAGTAGATGCATATACTGAATGAGTTTCATCAATTGTGACCTAGCATAGTTAGTCCTATAGACAACTTTGCAATTAAAATCTTTGTATTCAAAGATAAATTGGTGAAGAAAGCATTGCAATGTCTCTAAACTTATCATCAACCTAAATTGATGACTTTTAATTTGAAAGCAAAGGAAAACTACAGAAAGACAAACTAGAAATAAGAAAGGAGAACGGTCATTTGTAAACAAGGATGTAATTAAAGAGTCAAGATCCTACATTTTTTTGTGAAAACCTATATGGATGACAATGTCGGACCTACCGACAATAACAACAATAGCCCAGGCCAGTTGGGTGCAAATTAATTCTCTAAATGCTGTCAAGGACAAGCTACCAAATGTTTTTTCCCCAGATAGGGCAGCATGGTCCTACTTATTTGCTGCATTCTGCTGTTGTTTTAACCCATTTATCTCCTTACCTTTGCTAGCCCATCCATCAAAACCAAGAAGAAATGCAAAGAGTACTATTCTACTGCTGTTTCAACCTAGCCCATCAATTAAAACCAAGAAGAAATGCAAAGAATAGCAATGCACTACGAGGAGAACTTATACCCCCAAGCTTGGAACAAAATTATTCTGTAGCATCATAATGGTCAAAGAGATCCCTTACTTAAAAAATCAAGGTTAGAGGCCCCTTAACGTTACTGCAATTAAGATAGCTTACTGTGCTTCAGAATTATTTGAGGCAAATCAAACCAACAAGGATTGCCGATGTTTCCTCCTAGATGCTTACTTCTAATGTCATTTTCTATGTGGACACCTTCTACCGCTTTATCAATAATGATGGGTTAAAATGCCCCTATCACAAATCATTTGGAAGGCGGCTATGCTTGAGAAGGTTAAATTATTCTTGTGGCTTGTTCTTAGAACAAATCCATACTGGGGAGAACCTTGCTAAGAAAGGGTGGAATATCAGCTTAGGATGTTATCTTTGCTAGGAAATAATGAATCAGTGGGACACTTATTTATTTCTTATCAATTTGCTCACCGTATTTGGAGGATCTTGAAAATACAATTAAAGATCACTGGATGGCCTAGAAACTTGCATAATTATAGACTGCATTTAGAAAGGAGAAATTTGATTCTTCAGTTAGGTCTGTAGCAGATCAGCTGATGGCAGCAATTTGTTGAAAAATTTGACGGAGCATAATTAAAATTTTCTAAAAGATTCAGTCCCTTGGATGTTGTCTTTCGGAAAATTCTACAATCATTTCAGAATTGACATCCATTGCTCGTCCAAAACTCGATTGTGCCATGAATTCTTGTGGCAGTGGCTTTATTCCTTAACTCATCGTTCATAAGACCGCTTCAATTTGATTTGAGTGGGTTAGCAGCTTTTTAAGTGAAGATACTATTTTGTCCTTGTTTCTGTGCAACTCTTCAACGGATAGCTCAATCTTTGGTGCTCGGAGTCTTTGGTTCCTTACAAAATTTTTCTGCTGTGGTGTTTATAGTTGACATCTTCTTTCTCACTTTTGGTTTCTAAATTTGCTTTGACTCCTTTCTGTAACACCAAATAGCTGTACTTTTTATCCTTTGATGATTTCTTTCTGAAATTCTTATCATCTGTACATATTTTCTTCTAATAAAATTTGGATAGCTGTTTTTAGCCTCCCTTAATTTCAAAAAAAAAAAAGAAGAGAGAGAGAGAGAGAGAGAGAGGAAGAAAC
>KE504885.1:2849-15917 GCA_000441515.1 Elaeis oleifera | reverse complement strand
AAAAAGAAAGAGAGAGAGAGAGAGAGAGAGAGAGGAGAAAAGACCAAGTCATTTTGTAAAAATATAAATGCCAGCTTGCAACCCTAAGACTCTCCGATCACCCTACAAGCATGCTGACCCATCAAAACTACTGATAGATGAGTTCATAGATCGAGGTGGGGATAGAATTCTTGTGGTTAACCATGAGAGAGGGTGAAAAGGGTGAGCCAAAACCTCATGCTTGCTTCCTAAATTATATTCATGCTTTTGGAGAGACGTACAAAAAGGGTGCTCATGGCTCTATTTCTTTGCTCTGTGATGGTCATTATAGAGTTGATTAGGCGGCGAAGGACGTCCCGTGCGCTTGCATGGCTAGGGCAAATGGACCTCTTGCAAGGGTAGGCTCTGTGGACGGTACCTCGTCTTTCAATAACGTGAAAAGGAAAGCTGTCGAGAAATGGCTGCCGTATGATACAAATAAATCGCATTCAGACCTTGTTTCTTCCATCATTCCTATATTTATTACGGAGTACTCAAGTTGAAATTGTTGTGTGCATGGCTTGGTATGGACGGAGAGGTGCCATTTGTTCAGTGACAAATGGAATGGGCTATAAACTTGAAAAAGACAAGATTTTAGAAATTTGTATCAGTGTGACATTGCATGCAACCTCAGTTAGATGTTTTATTAATAATAATAATAAAAAGACTTATTTGTGTGTGGGTAATTGTTACACAACACAGGTAAATTGGTTCCTAGTTTAATGATGTTGCCGTTTCCCTCAAGTGGCATTTTGTGGTGACTGATTTGTTGGAATTTATGTTATTTGTGTGTGGGTAATTGTTACACAACACAGGTAAATTGGTTCCTAGTTTAATGATGTTGCCGTTTCCTCAAGTGGCATTTTGTGGTGACTGATTTGTTGGAATTTATGTTAAAACCTGCTTCAAGTCAATGATATTTAAAACAGGGACCAAACAAATTAGAATCAATAATGATATATAGTAGGTCATTTGGGTTGGGAGGGAAAGATAGGTCAAACATTGTCATTTGTCAGCTCTAGCATTTTTTTTAAAAAAAAAGAAAAATAGGATATTTATATAAGAAATACCATGGGAATTCTACCACCAAGCTTTGAATCCCAAACTGAGGAAAGCTAGCTGGCTGAGCTAGGACTATTTAGCTGATTCTAGATGGAGAAACCAATTGGTCGATTAATAAACAGATAGGGCAGCAGGGTTAGAATTTAAGATTCCATTATTCGATGGTGTACTTCAAATATTTGGGTCCATGTAGTTATAATTAATACATGTGGTTCTTCCCCCTTTCTCTCTCTTCTTAAACAAAAGGTCCAACTTCACATCAGATTGTGGACAAACTTACCAAGCTCACTATTCTATTTTATAGGAAATTGGTAATCCTACCTTCTAAGTTCAACCTTAGATCTCTCTCCGTTCTCCAACATATCCATTGAAGAGAGTTGTACCAAACAGCGGACTGTGGTCCCAATGCCTTTCTGTTTAATCTTGAAATCCTTCTAAATTGTGATAGATATTCTTTCTGAAATGCTAGTTATTTTATTTGTAATTCCTCCAGATATATTTATTCTATACTGGTTTAATAAATTCAATTTATCAAAAAAAAAAATCCTTGTAACCCTCGTTCTCAGCATTTTTTTTTTCTTCCTTTTTTTTTCAAATTTGTAAGAGACAAAGTCAGATTTAGGCTTCGACCACACCATGCTTGGATCAGGTTGAGTCCACTTTGATCATGTCAAATATTTCATAGACCAAACCCACCCTTAATTTGAAGACTTGGTAGCTCGGGTCAGACCATCAGCATGACCATCTCACCTTTACCAAGCCACTTTTCATCTCTATTTAAGATGGTCATGGGTGGTTCTCTAGTTGACTAACTGCTAGACTCTAATTACTAATTAGGCAACATTTAGTTATTTGAGTTCTGTTATTTTATAACATTTTCTGTTATCCCATAATAAAAGGCTTGTTTGGTATAAAATTCTGTATCAAGCTGATACAAATCTTATTTGTATGATTAACAAACAGTTCTTCTTTGGGGATTTGTATCCTGTAGACTGCCGTATTCATCTTTCTGAGGTGCTTTGGATGAGTTATTGTGGATTGGTATTTCAAAAATAAAAGAATAGAAAATAGGGACCTCTCAAAAGAGTAAATTTTAGATTTCTCGTATCAACTCAAGGGAATCACATTTTGCCACATATATTCCTGAGACTATGAAAATTGTTGTGTAATCACTTGGTGGGACCAAATACTTCTAGCATATTTTGTAAGATGGAACCGATGAGTCACAACATTAAGCAATGTAACCAACATAGTAATAGCTACATCGATGGCAGTGATAATGATCACAATGAAATTAATCAGTACTCTGATTTTTCTACTCTTGTGCAGGATTAGTGGACAAATTTTACAAAGCAAATGACGTCGGAGGAATGACACCTACCTAAATTCAAGACTTCATGGTTTGACAACCACCTGCAAGATTACGACTAGAATCGATATATGGTGGATGTTTGGATGCATACCAATAATATTAAATATTACAAGATGTGGTTTTAATATCATAATAATATAGTGTTATCTATTATTCAAAATAATCATTCAGCTAATTTGGAGCTTTTTCCCCATCTTATCCAATAATAACGCCTAGTTACAATTATTTATTGTTATGTGTTGCATGCTAATGCGTAAGAGAAGAAAAAAATATTAGTTGATATCATATCAATTTTGTAACAAATTAATGAAAGTCTTTACATTTTATTGATTGCTCCTCCGTATTTCATTTTTTCCCAACTGTTGATTGATTTATTGCAACAGTGGTGTGGTACCATAATTGTAATGAAATATCAGGCTGGCCATCTATTGCACCATCAGTTGCACGAAATATTAGGCTTGGATCGACTCCTTTGCAGTGCATATGATTTATTGTAACGTGCGATACATCACGCTGACCATCTATTGCACCAACATATATATATATATATATATGGCTCATGTTTGTGCGTGTGTCATTTACGGACCGTCTATTTTATAATGGATGATCGATACGATGTACCAGTACCATATGCTGCAGTATTATGGAGGATTCGTGCTCTTTCAAATGGGTACCGCTGGAGGCCCAAGGAAATGCAATGTATACAAAAAGATATCCAAATACAACTCCAATTCAATTCAATTAATACTACTGACTTTCCTCACGTATAAATAGCAAAACTTATTGGCCGGAAAGGACAGAGTTGTCACTTTTGAGCTGCGTCACCACCTATGTCATGCACGAGAACTCAAGTACTACAGTACTCTCTTTTCTATTTTTTTCTCATTTTCTGTCCCTCCATTAATTATACAACTAACATCTTATGTTTCACGATCTTTATCTTCTCCCGCTACCTCAACTAACAAGAGAATTAAACACAGAAAAATGTGTCACGTGAATCTTATATATGAGGTAAGTCCTTCCTCCAATAATGGCACATTCTAGAAGCCAGAGAGGCAAACTTTGACCTAAACTTGTATCTACATTAGGTACTAGGGTCTAGAAGGTTTTCCAGTGGTACAAGAAACTCTTACCCAACATCAAGGCACACTGTTTAATTTGTCCATCCTGCAATCATAACAAATTTGATCAGTAGATCTGCTAGCTTATCTTGGTGGTTGTCCTCAGGATTTGGGCTGCTGCATTGCTTTTGTTGAAATTAGGATAGCTAGGAATACAAATGTGAGGATCATCTTCAGTGTTATCATTGACCATGTTGTTATTGGTAGCTAAAAAAAAAAGTAAGACTAAAGATTATGATAATTCATGTTTGGTTGGAAAATTCAGAATTAGATCCACTTGTAGGTATCCTTTAATGCAGCAACTAGTCTGCGTATCAAAATGGATCACATGGAATCTAATCTTCGTAATTATATAGGAGCCTCACATGGAGCCCATGCTCTCTAATGATGGGCCACGTGGCACTACCACATGAAACAATTTCTCAAGGTCCAGGTCCTCCCACCTGATCACATTTAAACATGCGAGCTGTGACCATCTAGCATGGGAACTAGGGCCACCTAATAGTCGGACCATTTACTAGGCCTTGGCCCACAGGGACTCATGGCTTTGTGTCCAAGGGTGAGAGTAGATAAGTTAGTGTCCGTGCAGAATATTTTTTTATCTGAATTAATCTGAATGTAGATAAAAATTAGAATATCCAATTAATATTTATATCCACATCTACATATCTCAAATAAATAAATAAATATATAGAACCATCCAATCATCCTATTTAATTTGTTTAGCATATATGTTTTTTAAAGAATAAAAGATCATGTTAATCTATTATTAACTTGATTTATCTTCCTTTCAATATTTTTTAATTTATTGTCATAATATTTAATTATCCAATTTATATCCACATATCTATTATTCGATATACAATTTTGTATCTAATTAATATTTTTAATTATATTTATGTTTATTAAATAAATAAATATAAATATGAATGGGGATAAAAATAAAAAATTAAAAATCCCAATATGAGGCCCTTGACAGCGCTCACACGTTCATGTAGGCAGTGGCCAAGTGTATGGGACCAGAGGAGACAATGACCTTCTAAAAAATTTAAATACTTATTACCTATATATTTATATATATATATATATATGGTGGCCTCCTAATATTTTAATCTTACACACATTACGAGTCCATCAAATTAAAAAAAAATCATATAATTAATTATATATTAATTTTATTGAAAATAATAATTTTTTAAAGAAAAAATAGTTGTTTATTTATTCTTTAATTTTTTATTTATTCTTCAACTTTTAATATAAAATTTAGATTTTTACATAATCAAAATCATTTTGCAGATAGCATAAGGTAATATTTTTACTTATCTTTATTTATATATAAAATTAAATATTTATTGATATTTTTATAATATTTTGTTATATATATATCTTTATTTATTATTTATTATAAATATTTATTTAAAAATTATTAATAAATTATTATTTTGTCCACCCAATAATTGATATCAAGCTCCGCCATTGCACGTAGGGCTGGAGGGCTTTGAGGGGATGGGTGATGTAACATCCTGCGAGGAACAAGGGGGCACGTGTCTTGTTCACGAGCTACACGGGCCAACAAAGCTTGCTTATTTTACTCACATAATGGATACTTGGGTGGAGAAATTCTCTGTGCACTGCGGGCGGTGTAGAAAATCTGATGTAGAGTGCACTGCTTCGTCCGATTGGTTCAGGTAGTCATCAATTTCCAACATATATTTAATGCCTGCAAGTCAATTTTTCATTAAAATTTGTATGATAAAATACTTCTATTTTTGAAAAATTATGACATCTTGTGATGTAATATAGTTCAGAATATCATAATATGACCTAAGATATCATAATATGAGAAGGATATTTTTGTCCAGCCACTTTTCAATGCATATTTAATACTTGCAGGTTGGCTTTTTTATTTGAAATTTTTGAATGATGAAAATACTTCTGTTCTTTAAAAAAAATATAACATCCTGTGCATATTATGGACACAGGATATCATAATATGGATATTAAATGTCATAATTTTTTAAGAATAAAAAAAAATTTATCATACAAAATTTTTAACGAAAAGACCGACCTGCAGGCATTAAATATGTGTTGAAATGTGGTGACTATATGGACCAATTGAATGAGATGGTGCACTTCATGTCGGATTTTCTACACCGCTCGTGGTGCACAAAGAATTTCGCTACTCGGATGACTTTCATTTTTTTGGATACTTGGGTGCTCTTTCTTTTTATTTTTTTTATTTTTTTTCTGCTAATAATCAAAGATTTCTCAGATAATGGATTCTGAGGTGCTTATTTTCTTTTTCTTTTCGTTTTTTTTGGGGGGGGTGTGGTATGGGGCTTTTTTCTTGAAAGCTTCATTTGGTGCTGCTCTACTGCTACGTACATGGTAAAGGGCCTGAATAGCTTTGATCATGTTATAAAAGCATCAATGGTTATGATCTTATTTGATAATAAGCTGTCATTTAAGATGGTACATTTCTTTTGTTTCTTTCATTTAAGTACGAGAGCAACTAAATTGCACAAATAAATGAACGAGTAGTTTATGTTAAATAGAGACAAATCTACATGAAAGTTCTATTGTTCTATAGCCAAGATATTATGTGATATGTTACTTTGGTAAGATGATCCATAACATCCTAAGATTAGGTTTGTTCTTGGAAAATTCTTGTTTCTTTGGGACATGCTGCTTTTTTTGATAGTTTAAGGTTGACGGGAGTGTTGAGCCCCTACTAGCGTCCCATCTAGACATGGTTTTGCAGGTTAAGGGTTTCTTCTGAACAGAAAGCCCTGGTTCAATTAGTTAAATTTTTTTTTATTTTTTAGTTTTTTGTACCTCATTGTACCTATCTCAATAATTCTAGATGGGTTTGTCCTCCCTATTTTCTAAAGAAAATGAAAACATAAGAATGGAGATCACAACTCTCAAAAAAAGTTCTCTCTGACAATACCAAAAGAAAATGTTTGTTTTGACGCATACTGTCGAACAAATGTGTACTTATTCCACCTTCGAAGTTATCCCTGTTTATCCTGGATAATGGTAAAAAAGAGTGGGTTCATGGGGTTTTGACATAGTGTAATGACTAATGTAGTTTTGTTCTCTAGGAAAATGGGCTAGCTAGGCAGAACCCTAGAATAAACCGTGTTATTATCCCTCATATCCGGTGACCATCTGTCCGAATAAAAGAGGGATAAAAAGGATCATGTGTAACAACGACACCGTCGTTGCTAAATAGATTGAGTCGTTGGAGAATAAAACCGGTCCCCATCCGTAAGTAATGAGAATCGCATCGAAAAGGAGGCTATAGTGGACTTTGGTGGGATTAAAAAGGATAGAACAAGAAGAGAATAAAGGCGGATATAGTGGACTTTGGTGGAATTAAAAGGATAGAACAAGAAGAGAATAAAGGCGGCTATAGTGGACTTTGGTGGAATTAAAAAGGATAGAACAATAAGAGAATAAAGGCGGCTATAGTGGACTTTGGTGGAATTAAAAAGGATAGAACAAGAAGAGAATAGATTGAAAATAAAATGCTAATGTTGTAAAATAATATGAATGGAACTTAAGAGAACCAAGAAGAAGAGATTGAAAATAAAATGCTGGTGTTGTAAATAATACGAATGGAACTTAAGAGAACCAAATTGATTCATCGATTAGAAATTGGTGCATCAACAATCCTTCAAGTTGAAGATCTCCTAGTATGGGTTTTGTAAGAAGTGGCCAATTGAGCTACAGCCTCACGGTAGTATCCCCATCCTCCACAAGAATACGGCTTTTGTATTTGAACCTTTGGAGTGGATATTCAAGTGATTAGAATTGTAATCCTTGCATCAAATTTTAATGATTAACAAAGTTCCCTCATTATTTTAAAATGAAAGAAAAAAACTGAACAGCTCTTCACATCGAAATACCGATACAATGCTCCACTACTGGTATAATTAATCTCATCCTCTAAATCAGTCACTTTAAAGTAAGACTTATTGTTTATAAGACCTCAATAACCTTACATCTATAGACCCAGATTTTGGATTTGGTTCTGAGAAATTGGTTTCAGACGTTATCTTACCAGATCAGACCTCTGGGCTAAAACTAATATAATCCAGAATTGAATTTTGGAAGAAAAAACAGAAAAGATGCCGCCAATTGAATCCCCGAAGAAAAAATGCATGCTGCCACCTGCATGATTTGATAAATGATTGAATATGATTTCAATTGAGCCCCACACGAGACAAAACTATGGACTTATTTCCAACAGGCAGTCTAAATCCTTTGCAGCCCACCTTTACTTGACAGTTGCATTGCTTGCCAACCTTAGACACCGACGCTCTCAAGGTCTTCATAGAGTTAATGTGTTGTCTCCTATCAGAAAAACCCTTCATGCTTTTCTTAATGCTCCAGGACTCTTGTGAAAGAAACTGCAGAGAGCCTACAACATTTCTTTGCACCAAGCACTAGATCATTCTTTTAATGGAAAGCGATGCAGCTTTCTCATGGATGTACATTTTTTGAGTTTTTCTTCTTGACTCCCATTCTACGATACAGAGGATCCAGTTAGATGCTTGGCTATTATACCAGTCCAGATATGATTGATATTATCTTATTAGCCTTGATGCACATCCCTTATTAGCTATATCGATAGGCTATATATTGATATATATATTACTGTAATAGAGAAATTTATTTTTTTTTACTATATCTCTCTCTTGCCATACTTTTTTATGGGGTTAGAGCCCATTGATCTTTCTTGTCCACTGAAACCTCCATATTCGCACTTACGAATCTATGTGTCGCTCCTCATTCCAGGTTACATCCCTCGGACTCTACATGTGAGAGGAGGATGTTGAGGAATAATAGTCTCACATCGCATGGATTAAGAACTCTCGTAGTGCTTTTGTACTCTTCAATCCACCCAATTAAATATCCAAATATTTAGATAGAATCGTAATGGTACTGGACTAGATTTGATATGCCTCTGGGAATAGATGAGCATTAATTTCTCAGCAAATATATTCCAGTTTCCATGTGAATGCCAACTAGAAAAAGATCGCCCACAATTTGAGACGTATTGACTTTCCTGTCTATCCAAATTAATTTGCTCTATGTTATGTTCATTTCATCGCCATTTTCATTGCCCAGATGGCAGGACTTGGGCCACACTATTCTATTTTGATTGATACAAATAGGTGATGGTTCAAGCTTTCAAAGGCACTGACGTCTTCATTGAAGTCTTATAGATGCGTCGGATCGAACATGACATCTGAAAATGGCATCTGTTCGTTTGGTCTTTGATAGTACTGGGATGACATACTCATCTGTTGGAATCGCCTATATAGTAGGGAGGAGGCCGTCTATTTACTTAAATTCGATCCCGAATCGAATATTCTCCGGTGGGAGTTAGAGCCCTGTGGTCACGCTCAGAGAAGGTAGATGTGCTGGATCGTCTCCTTCCAACTCTTATCTTTTTTTAGCAAAAAAAAAAAAGACTTATAGATTGAGATGTTCTTTGATGTTTTTGAGATATTATATCTCTAAGTGGATTTCCATGTTACAAACATCTATTACAATTATATAGTCATGTATGACAAAACATAAGATCATGACAAAATAAATAAACAAAACAAGTAAGACATGTTTTTTCATAAAAAAGATATTTCATGAATAAAAAAAATAAGTCAAGAAAATGCTGAAGTTATGAATCCTTTCTGCAATTTCTAATTATGCAATATGATGCAGAAATCATCTGCCGATGAGAACTCATAAATTACTCATTTGATTTAATTTATGGTCCATGTAATATTGTAACTTAGCTTTGGATGAAGCTTATAATAACGTATGCTGATTTCTGAGGAACTGCAAGGCATGCTGTTGAGAGTCCTTAGTGAACATAACAGCGTGCTTTCAGTGCTCTCAGACCCAATGAAAAGAATTTCTCATTTTTTGAAGGATTTACATTTTTTGGGAAAACTTTGGACGCACAACATAACCATGATTTACCGGTCTACTTTCAGGGAGGGTGGGTAAGCTGTGCCCAAAAGACAGATCTGTTTCATGGGGTATTACCACTCACATCAAAGCTTAATTATAGAAGAGAATTGTTGGTGGGTATCAAGAAAAGAAGTAAATCCAGCCAATTAGTACAGCTGCAGCTGCAAATCAATTGACAGGCATTGGATTAAATAAACATTCTAAGGTGCACGCTACCATGGAGCCTTGTATAACAACATATAAAGTTTAGGAAAAGAAAAAAAGTTTGAGGAAAAGAGAAAATTTAAATAACGTTGTCAAGAATGGGATTCGAACCCATGCCCTTTCGGACCAGTACCTGAAACTGGCGCCTTAGACCAACTCGGCCATCTTGACGGTGTCACAAGGTGGTCTTCATACAAATAGATATATTAATTTTGAGATTAAGCAACCCTCATACCCAATGCTCGTCTTGAACCAAAATTGAGCCGGACCTCTTACCCAAAGTGAAACCATCCGAGAAAATGTCAGATGATAATTACTCCCACATTTTAAATCCCTTTCCAATACTTTGTGGGCCTCTGGACCAGCTCTGATCAATAAAAGAAAATATAAGAAAGTGTAAGCCACCTTGGAGAGCATACTACTTAGAGTTTACTGTGTGTTCTTGCCATGCACAAGGCGCAGAGCAAGTACATCTTGGGGGGAACAGGGGTAGAGAATCTCACCTGAACTTTTGGAGGCATCAGCTCATATAACATCAATATTTTGAAAAGTACATTGATGACCGCCCAATTAAAATATCACCTTGCTTGTGTGCACTGGCTTGGACAGTGATCGCTTATAGTTGCACACCAAGGGTAGTTGAGTGGTAAATACGTGCAACATGGGAGACTCAATCTAATTCAAGAACACTGTCCAATATGTGCTTTATTTCTTACTTGTCCACTTGTTATCTAAATTATTTCACCTAAATCCTACGTAATCCCCACTTTTACGTTGTTTGTTACATTTTTTTCATCTTTGGCTTGGGTCAATAAGCTCTATAATATGGTACTATCATTCGGATGGTGGTCATCAAAAAGAGTGCTCATTAATCATTGCCCTATTAATTCCATGTACCAAAATAGGCCAAAAGAAAAATCACTTCTCTATATGTCCTCAGCACGATTCCCCATCCTCTATGGTGGCTAAGGCTTGGTGCATTATATGGAAGATAGACAAGTGTTACTTCGAGGTTGGGCCATTCACAAAATTCTACCATAGGAGCAAGAATTCTGAAAACTAGGAAAAGAGTGACACTAGAAAGCTTTTTTCTATCAAAAATTTAATTTGGAGGACTGGCCCATGTTCACATGATCCCTGTGCAGCAACCACTCAAACGAAGCTAAGACTTACATAAACGTGAGGAATTAGACAAAAGAATATCTTCTTTTTTAATATGGATACTAGAATCTTTTCAAAACAGCAACCTTATACTATTGCAACAGAAATAAAGATCATCATAAACCCTATAATAGTTGCCTTAGGAATAATATAAGAGAGTGTTTAGTTTGCAACCGGAATCAAAATGGAAATGAAAATCGGAATGGCTTGGAATCGGAATTAGAATAGTCAAATCCTCCAAAGCGTTTGGTTCGTGATCGAAATCGAAATCGAAATCGAAATTGGAATGAAAAATTGAATCCATAGAGAAGAATAAGGATTGAGTTCTATATAGATTGAGCCATTCCTATTCCATCCCGAAATCGAAATCGAAATGGGACTCTTCTCAATCAAACGGTAGGAATGGGAGTTACCCATTCTGATTTCGATTCCAGACCCCCACTCTCTCCAACCAAATACCCCGATTGTTGCGATGGTTATTATTAGCCACTGTAATAAATAATAATAGACTGTTGCTGCTGTTTTAATAACCATTGTATTACTAAAATAATAGACAATGATCATTATTTCAGTAATACCATAACTATTAAAACAGCAGCCATGGTCACTTTTAGATATTATCTAGATGCTCCTCATATATGTCATAATGTGATAAATTATCGATAACTGTTCTATCAACACTTAGTTTAAGCCATAAATGAAGGATCGAATATGTATTTTAGTTGTATTGTAGTCTAAACAATGCAAAACAACAAAACCAACTAGTGATAATATCAACTTAAGATTATTATATCACTTAAGGCTATTTTGGTTATTTTAAGATATTTTGTTGAGAATTTGGATCCTATTTAAGATTAATGGTTTGACTTATATTATCTTAAGTTATGGTTTAAAGTGTTGGATAAAATAAATCTCACAAGGATAAAGTTAGCTTTTCAAACTACTGGATGTAAATTTACCTCTAATCTCAAGGGGATTTTTATAATTTACTCAGTTTAGTAATAGCAATATTAAGGATGTTGTAATCAAACATTATAGCCTTTCTTAGCATGGTCTAAGATATATATCATGGTGAAATAAACAATAGAAAAAAGATAAAGAGACCTTGTCAAGGCCACTCTTTTGAGTCACCTCTTTATACAATAGATGTAGATCAATCTCCTTACCTCTTAATATGGGAATTATTATTCTTTATTATTGCCACTAAGGATCAATCTGGCTTAGGTTGATGAGTTGGAGTTGATGATGTAGAGATGAAGGTGGTGATCTAAGAAGCTAAGAAGCTTGCTAGAGACCTCGGTAGAGTTGACAATAGCCAGATCTACAATTGAACCTTTGAGAGCATCTTGAAACACTACAAGCAAAGGAATTCCATTTATCAAGGTTTCTAATTAATAGGGACCTCTAATATCTAAGTCGGTTTTCTCGATGAAAAGAGGAGGTTCTGAGTGGAAGGAGGCAAAGAAAGAGAAGAAAATGCTAGGTTCTATACGAGAGGTTCAAGTTGTGGTTAGAGAGAGGAAGAAAGAACTCTATGAGTTTAGGAGCTAGGGTTCCTCTACATCTTTGCTTAGTCTGCAACTATAAGAGACTCCGGGATCTCCTTTAATACTCGCTCCCTTGAGCTGACGAGTAGGACTCTATAACTCAGTAGGACTTCAGACTTAACTTGAACTTTCTAGATTTCAGAGGCTTATCTGAAGGGTCTTGGGAGAATGGTTTATATACACAAGGATCGGAGCCCATCATGACTTGCATCTTGGGATATGCAAGAGAGTTTAGAGATAATTGTTTACACACCCACGAGATATGATGCGATACAACAAGATGTGGATCTTATGGTTAGAAAGGCCGTTCTGTTGTTGTGGGCTAGTGTTCATCAAATGGTGAGAGATTTGGGTATTTCGTTCGTTTTCAGATTAGTTAAATGGCAAGAACTAATAAGCTATAGTGAAAGGCTTTATGGCTGGTTTTTGTCGGGCTTCATAGCTGGTTTCTATCATGTTTTGTTTGATTGATAGAGCCATGTTATATAGATCGATTCCAAGGTATATCATCCATCAAAGAAAAAGAGATTAACGAAGTTCATATATATATATATATATATATATATATATATATATATATATATATATATATATAATA
>KE504884.1:845765-860342 GCA_000441515.1 Elaeis oleifera | reverse complement strand
TTGTTACAGGACTAACGACGGTCTTTGTTACTTACTGCTCATAACCTTAATGCCAGGCTGCGGGGAAGTTTCTGGTCACCTCTGTGCAGTTTTATAGCTGATGTAATATTTCAAAATATATTTATGATCCTCTAATTAAATTTTATTAGGTAAATAAACAACGAGAACTGTACTTTGTCCCACAGAGATGGCAAGAATGATTGTATGTATAAGGGTTCTGGATGGAGCGTAGCTTGCAAGGGACCTTCTCCATGATACTTTGTGCTTCATCCGCTCCATGCCACCTTTTAAGATCCTGGATAAACAGCCATGATTGGACTTAGAGGTATTCAAATTAACATTTTAGCTTCTAATAGTTAGAAATGCGCTTAACTTATTGACTATCAAAAGTTTCTTGGTAACATCCACCAAAAAAACTGTTTCTTGGTAACTGTGAGATATCTAAGTATCCAACATTTTCGACGTTTATGAGTTCAAGGGTTCCTACAGGAAAGCGAATTCTTTTCATTGTCCAAGTTGTTTACAAGCCTAATTTATCAAAAATATAAGTATAACAATAATTTGTTCTGATAAGCTACTGGTCATTGCTTTTATATGACGACAAATAGGTATAATTACTCATAAGAAAATAGTGACTAGCATGGACCAACTACCACTTTGATTCCAGAATTATTTCTGTTCTCTTTATTTCTATATAGCTTGAGAAATGCTGCATCTAGACCTGTAGCAAAAAAAATTCATAGATCTATGCCGCATCGTATAACGTAATCAATGGTCTATTTTCAAGTGAAATAAATAATGGTCCATTCTCTAAGTCAAGTAATTTGCCACTACGTTTATTAGTCAAGTCAACTGGTGCATGGACTTGCATGGTCCTGATCTTTTATGTGAAGCAACTAGCGATGTCCTCCACGCCAAGCTGTTAGATGGTTGCTTTGTCAAAAGCGATGACATAGCGACGTGATCTGGTGGAGCATAGCTTGCAAGGAAATATCTCTATAACTATCTGTATATATTGGAATATTTCTTGAGAAAGATCTGCAGTTTATTTATAGTAGGAGCACTCCCATTAGCCCTTTCCATTTTCTTGATGGAATACGATTAGCTCTTTCCCTAAGATTTTTGTTGTGCGCTAACTTTATAGGAATTTCAGTTTTAGATAATCTTCATGTATAGACCAGATGATCACTGCCTACATAATATTATGGTTTTGTCTCATCATGTATCGCAGTGACGGAGTCACTTGAGATCTCGATTATAGCCTCTGCTTAACCACCCGAATAGAAGACTGGTTTGACAGTTCTAATCAATGGATTATGTAACGGACTTTCATTGCACGACAGATTTAAACTGTACATATTTTATATCGTGATAAATGGTCCATTCTCAAGTGAAGTAAACGATAGTCGATTCTCAAGTCAATTAAGTGATAATTCGCTATCAAATCAAATAAACAATAATCCATTCTCAAGCATATGGTAGTCCAATCTCAGTTCAAGCAAACAGTAACTCATTCTCAAGTCAAGCAATTAACCATTAGCTTTTATGGTACTCATATTAGCCATTAATTTCACGAGTCAAGCAAACCGTCCATGGAAATATCTCGTATGACTGGTTGTACATGACATATGTGACATTGGTTGGTGATGACCTTGATGCCAGTCTGCTAAAAGGCTCTTTCCATCCTCACAGTTTTATAGTTGAACACAATTTGAAAAGCAACTCATTTATATTCTGATAATTAAATTTTCTCAAGTAAACGATGGAACATGAACTTTGTCTCGAGATAGACGAATAGAAGTATGCATATCTTGGGGTGATCGATGAAGGTATGGGTGGGTAGGTTTTCAGGTAAAATGAAGCTTGCAAGAATAGCCTCTCTCTACTCTAGTATTGTTCAGAGACAGCAACCAAAGAGGGAATGCAAATAATAGGAAGAGAGGAGGGAGAGGGGACAGAGACAATCCTAAGCGAAAACCCAAACACAAATCCGAAACCAAATCCAGATTTAAAACCCCTAACTTCAATCTCCATAGTAATTGGCGCATAGAAATCCCTAAAAGGCATGATACTCGATCATTCAATCAACATCCAAATGCTAATTTCAACTTTTATGGCAATTACAAAATGCAAATCCGTAAACTTGCAATAAATTAACCATTCAATCAAAGATAAAAGAAGGGGAAAACACAATCATTTGTTTAAAAGCTAACTTTATTACTGTAGATACTCTGGTAAAAATGTTCACAGGTCTAGCTCTCTTCCCCCACTAGCAGACACCATAAACCATAACAACAAAGGTAAATAAGATAAAATTCACAATACTTCACAATACTTCTCTTTTTGTCATTTTCTTTCCAGAAAATGACATAAAGAGCTCAGACTCAGCCCCGACCAAGAAATCTAATTCTTGATAACATCCACGAAAATTAAAAAAAAAAAATTCTAACATTGAGAGAGAGTGACAATCGGATCGAGGAGAAAAAGCTGCGTCTGCCACTGCCATCAACGCCGGCCATCAGAGAGAGGGAGAGTTCGCTTGGGATCGACTCTCGACGATGAGATGGAGAGTCTGGAGGGAGGGGAAGTCCGTAGGAGGGACAGTCAGCTCAGAAGAGAAAGAGTTCTGGGGTTTTGATTTGGGGATGAGGGTTGGAAATAAATGGTTGGCGGCAGTTGAATTTTAACGATATTTCATGATTTTATTGATGATTTTTCTGTTGTAAATTGCCAATGCTTTAAAGTATCGTCATATGCCGACGCTTATAAAAAGCATCGACAAATATTACGGTATTAAAATTTGCTGATGCTTCCTCCTAACATCGGTAATATTAAATCGATAAATCCCCATTTTCCTATAATGTCCCTGTCATGTTGATGCATTTGCTTGGCAACGCCATCAATGGAGGAATTGCTCTACTTTGTAGGGGATCCATCAATAAGGATTCAAGACATCACCATCCACGGCCCAAATGTTCGATTTCTTTCTGCTTCAATCTCTCTACTTCCTCTGCTGTGATATGGGTGCAGTCCTCCACATATCCCACTCTGCCACAAAGATAACAAAGCAATGATAGGTTCTCATATTTGAACGGCTACCATCTTCACCTTCCCTTGGCCATGAAATCCACCCCGGGAAGGATAGGTTTTTGCAAATCCACCTGGACACAAGTCTTTGCATAACCTCCCATAACCGCTTCCTCCGTACAGTTGTCGACGAACTTGGGAACACCAATGACAGAAGCAATATATAAAGAAGAATCGGTCTATCTCACATTTTCATTGGAAGGCCTGGTAGACGAATCCAAAGTATACCCATAGAAACATAATCCTCCCCTGCGCTGAAATTAGGCCGCCATTGCTCCAAGGCAAAGACCTGACCAGCAATGGTCCAGGGTCTATCAGCCATCACCCACGTCTTGCTCGGTTCCTTCTCAAACCAAAACACCTAGTGCCCAGCGGACATAGGAATAATTTTGCACCCAACTACCTTCACCAGTCTCACATTCAACCCCCTGGAAATAAGAGATAGGATAAATAGTTATTGTTGGACTTGAGAGGTACTCAAATGAATTCTTTAGCTCCTAATAGTTAAAAAAGTGCCAAACATACCGGCTATCAAATGTTTCCCGATAACTATCAGGGACCATTTGATTGGGGGTAATCTGGTATGAAAAATAATTTTATATCAAATTATCATATTTGGTATGAAAAAGAGAAGAAAGAGATGGTAAAAAATTGATGGGCTCCACACTTATTTTCTGAGAGAAGGTAAACAACTACCATAGAGTTTGGTATTTGATAAATTTTCAAATGACGGTAATCAATACTTGATAAAATACCTTCAATAAATCTGCATATGTAATTATTGAATTTGTTTAGATATCTTTCTAAATTCATTCAATAAAGAGCTTTAGTAAAAAAATAAGATGGAGATGATATTATGTAAGGGCTATGTGATTATAATCATTACATAAAAATTAATTGAAAATGACAATGATATCTTTGTATTAAAAAATTATTTATATTGAAAGATATATTTGTAAATTTGGCAACATTCCTATGTAGATTTACCTCCAACCAAATGTAGTAATCTTTTGTCCGTATCATTTTCTAGAATAATTTTCCACCAATCAAATATAGTAAAAATTATTTCTTTGTAATCATTTTTTTAATAAATGATTCTCAAAAATAGTCGGATTACCTCGTAATTAGACATACTCCAACCAAACAGACCCTTAGAGAGATCAAATATTTCCTGATGACTAGAATCTATAATTCTAATTAATTAATTTTCATATATATGTCACCCGCAATTAATATGCATATCCGCTATTCTGCATCCTTCGTCTAAGAAAAATGCAAGTAGAAATTATACCCATCTGGCTAGGAATACGAAGCAAAGATCAACTGGTAAAAGTTAGATCTCATATGAACTGCTTTCAAAAAGCCTGGGAACATCCTTTTAGATTAGACCGTTTTCAATAATTATGACCCATCCATGGACAATCAAGTTTCACCATCTTCATGAAAAGCTTCCAAAGAGGCACCTCATAATTATTAGTCTTCCAGTCACACATAAATCTTGTGGAATTCTTTTAATGATTATAATTGTAAATTAATAGCCAAGTGATTCTAAAGTATATTCCATCTTGCAAAATTGTGGCGCCAGGACTCTTGAGTGGGTGTTTGTGCCGATATTGTGGTGAGTTGTATCTGATAATGTTGGGTAAGTCAATCGAACCCCTACTCAAATCAATCGGCCTTCGACTCCGACTTTATGGCGGACGACTCCAACTCTACAATGGACGACTCTAATTTTATAACAACCGACTGAACTCCAACTCTACAATCGGTTGAATATGCGGTTCCGACTCTCCATCGACCGACTGAGCGAATCGGACCGACTTATAGTCGACTGTCTGACTAATATTCAGCTACTACTGATAAATAGTGAATGATTTGAGCTGTCGACACAACAGAACTATCAGTCGACGGTCACACATACTACCAATGTATGGTCGGCTAATCATTCAACATACCATAACCGCCACGAACGATTACCAGCCGCATATCACGATGTAATTAGTGGGTATTAATGACCTACTACGTGATTATGGTGCAATGATTTAGCGCCATAAAATGAGAGACCACATCCGGCAGTTACAACAACCTCGTTTATAAAAGGGATAAGAGAACAGCACCGGTAGGCCAATTCTGGGCAAAAAGCTCTGCTACTCTGAATATTGAAATCTACTGTTCACCAATTTTTCTCTCTGACTTAAGTATTGGAGGGTCCCCGTCGGACACAGCTCCGGTCTGTGTGGACGCTGTTTTGCAAGTGCTTATCACTGACGACAGGCGATGAGGAGTTGGCCGCAATAGATTGGTACGTCAGGAAGGGGCATAGATCATATTCACCGTGGCGAAAATCAAAGCCCAGCATTCGACTGCAACCAGATCGACGAGACACTCTTCCCATCGGAAGAGGTTCCTCCCCCTCCTCCAGTAGCAGAGCCTAGTTCCTCACGTTCCGTGATCACCACGGACGTCCAGATCGCTGCACTTGTGCAGCAAATGAATGTTCTCACAGAGGCAGTCAAAAGCCTCTAACAACAACAAATCCAGCAGCAACAGACGGAGCAACCGGTGGCACAATCGGTGCCGTCCAAGCACAACCGCCGTCATCCATGGCGATCACCATCTCTTTCTCCAAAGCAACCATCTCCGCTTCTCCACCGAGATGAACAACGACATTCTCGGCACTCTCGGCATGCCACTTATCATTCACGGCATTCCTCCTCTCCTTCCAATCTCAACAGTATTAGGAAGCGGAAATGATCGCGAACGCCCTCCGCTTTTCCTTCAAGCTCGTCGGGGGGTTCTACCCCCGGAGCTTCCCGACAACGGCGGTTTGACGATTATGAATGCAAGTTCCAGGAGATCAACCATCGACTTGCCCAGTTTTAGATGGAAGATCGGAAGTCCTCCAACGACTATGACTTTCACACCGCCTAGCCTCTCTCTCGGCACATCTTGGACAAACCGATCCCATCTCGGATCAAAATACCGCAGGTGGAGCCATATGACGGTTCCATCGATCCAATCGACCACCTGGAAAGCTACAAGGCTCTCATGACAATTCAGGGGGCAACCGACACCCTCTTATGCATTGGCTTCCCGATGACTCTGTAGAAAGTCGCTCGAGCCAGGTACTCTAGACTACAGTCGGGAAGCATATACTCTTTCGAGCAGTTTGAACACTCTTTCGTGGCACACTTTAGCACCAATCGAAGGCCGTCATGAACCTTCGACAGTCTCTTCTTGATCAAACAAGGAGAGACTGAGATACTTCGAGATTTTGTGGCCCGTTTAATGCGGTCATGCTTGAGGTCAGGGACCTCAATGAAGACATAGCCATATCGACCATGAAAAGAGGTCTGAGGGGATCTCGATTCACATATTCTTTTGACAAGACTCTCCCTCAGACTTATGCCAAACTTCTGGAGTATGTGTACAAGTATATGCACGCAGACGAAGGAACTTCTGACCGACGCTAAATGGAAGGCAAGGGTCAGAAGAAGAAACAGAAGAAGAGTGGAGCTTCAGCTGAATCCAGTCGGCCACCTACTGATAAACGAGCTTCACTTCGACGAGAGAGTCCGAGGCTGAGCTATGATAAGTATAACTCCTACACTCCTCTTTCTGCTCCTCATGTGTAGATCCTAATGGAGATCGAAGGAGTAGAATACCTACGACATCCTCCACCGATGAGAGCGCCATCGAGGAGCCACGATCGGAAGAAGTACTGTCGGTTCCATCATGATCATAGACACGATATCGAACAGTGCATTCAACTCAGGGATGAGATAGAGGCCCTGATTTGATTAGGCTACCTCAAAAAGTTTCAAAGAGATTCGTCGACTCAACCACCTGCCGATCGACGACCTCAGCCGCAAACTAAGGAAGCTATAAATAATCAGCCAACTGCAGGGGTCATTAATATGATCTCTCGACGATCAAACTTGGAGGGGCAACTTCTGAAGAAGAATCGATGAAAAAGTAACAACTTGATGTAATAACTTTTTCAAAAGAAGATGCTCAAAGAATTCAAACTCATGATGAGGCTATCATGTTTCGATAATCAGCTAATAAAAGTACAGCAGATATTTATCCTACTCAAATTTCTCTCGAATTCGACCATCGACTGATCAACTCAAAAAGCCTCGACACCATTGGTCGGATTGGCGAATTTAATATATAGTATCGCCCACGTCCGTCAATGAAATATTGAACTCTAGAATCACAAATTTCAATCAACTGCAGAGTTGTAATGAACCGACAGACAGACGGTCAATCGACTATATCTTGATTTTCAATGTAAAAACTGACGTACAGACCGTATCACGACTTTCACTGTAAAAATCAGACGACCGACTTTATCTCGACACCAACTATATTTCGACTTTCACTGTAAAAGCCGAACTATCGACTATCTCGGTACAGGACATACTTCAATTTTTCACTATAAAAATCGACTCCAACTATGCTTTGGCTTTCACTATAAAAGTCAGAGAATCAATTGCTTCAGTGTTGACTATATTTCGATCCTCTTGCAAAAATCGACATCTCGATTGTGATTTTAAATCGACATTAAGTATACAAACATTCACTGTAAAAATCAAGATATCGACTATCGACTATATTTCGATTTTTACTGCAAAAGCCAAGATATCGACTACCGACTATCTCTTGGCTTTTCATTGTAAAAGCCGACTCAAGTTGAACGACTATTATACCGATTTAGTCTTAACTAAGCAGAATGCTATGCCAATACGATCAAGATCGGATTGAAATTATACCGACTTGACTACGACCAGTCGAAAGATATTCGGCTTGCCACCGATTATCAGATGATCAGACGTACAAATCCGACCAAGCATCGGGTACAGGATATTCGACTTACCATCGTTATCCTAATTTCAATCAAGTATATCAACGCTACGACTAACAAATGATCCTATAACTACTATCAAATGTCTGATTCACTGATTGATATTCGGTTATCCGACTATAATTCTACGACAATGAGAATATACAGTCTATACTTGGATAAAATTCTCTTTCATTCCTCGAAAAGGAGACTACAAAATTGGATTGAAGTCTGATTACAAAGGAAAACAAATTACACCGATCAAAGCTCATCACTGTCCCTATCTCTTTGTTTGGTATAGAATTAGTGACTGAAACAACTTCAGGCACAATCGGTGATCCACCTTGAGTTAGCTCAATTTCTTCTTCAGTAGCCCCGTCTTCCGACCTTGAAGGAATGATGCTGCTCAAGTCAAGATCTGGATACAACTTTCCGACTTCCTTATCTAGCCAACCACATCAACAGCCCGACCCACTTGTACAGGGACAGAAAGGGGCTTCAGATTTTCATCCACCGTCATTAGCATCCTTGGCTGCATAGCTAAGACGAGGATATAAAGCACATAATGGTAGCTCGTTCACTCGACCGTCGACATCATGTGAGAAGAGCTGATATTGCTTCCAGAGCCGCTCAACATTCGGCTTCGAAAGTGAAGAAGCCTCCACCTCCTGATCCGATCGAAATTCGTCCATCAAATTCTCTGACCGACCATCTCAAGAAGGAGAAGTCCTAGCCATAAGAACGACTCTAAAAAAGATGAAGATTCTAAAGGAAAGGACTCAAAAGAAAGACGAACTTGATCTGAAAGTTGGGAACAATAACCTCAGATGTTGGGACAACAATCCGACAGAGTCTCAGTACCAAATATAGTGAAAAATAAAAATTTGAATAAAACGACCCTATATATAAGATCCCTCAATGGCCGAGATGAAGGTAGTCAAATCGAAGATTTATCAGATGACGACACATGGCAACATCTGGACCGACCATTGATCGGATGGTTCGACGCACCTGCCTCAGATCGAGCCACATTATCCCTATCCGCATGAACAACTCTGACCTAATAACATTCGGATACATGGCACAAATATACCTATCAGAATCAAATCATCCGATGCCGGTTCACCTTCTCGAAATGACGCCTGACACTAACGACTAATACCGAATCATTCTGTCAATATGACAGTTTAAAGATGACTCTGTACCTATCGAAATGACAAAACAGCCAATCGCCCATGCCCCAGAGAAAGTGGCTGCAGAATCGGAGCTCGATATGACAAGAAATAACTCCCTTCGTCTAACGTGACAAACCATGTGACAATATACACGTCCACTTACCTTGGACTTGGAAGCGGGGGCAACTATTGGGTAAGTCAATCGAACCCCAACTCAAATCAACCGAACCCGACTCCAACTCTACGGTGGACGACTTCGACTCTACAACGGATGACTCCGAATTTATAACAACCGACTAAACCCCAACTTTACAATCGGCTGAATATGCGTTTCTGACTCTCCATCGACCGATCGAGCGAGTCGAAAACCGACTTATAGTCGACTGCCTGACTAATATTCGGCTACTACTGATAAATAGCAAACGACTTGAGCTGTCGGTACAACAGAACTATTAACTGACGGTCATACATACTACTGACGTATAGTCGGCTAATCTGTTCAACATACCATAACCATCATGAACGGTTACCAGCCGCATATCACGGCGCAGTTAGTGGGCATTAATGACCAACTACGTGATTATGGCCCGATGATTTAGCGTCATAAAATGTGGGACCACATCCGACGGTTACAACAACCTCGTCTATAAAAGGGTAAGGGAACAGCACCGGTAGGCCAATTCTGGACAAAAAGCTCTGCTACTCTGAATATTGAAATTTACTGTTCACCAACTTTCCTCTTTGACTTAAGCATCGAAGGGTCCCTGCTGGATATAGCTCCGGTCTGTGTTGATACTATTTTGCAGGTGCTCATCACTGGCGACAGGCGACGGAGAGTTGGCCGCAAAAGATAAGTTTTCTTGATGTTTCCTTTCCTTACTCTGATTGCTGAGAAAGTTTCTGGATTCTTTATTAGAGCTAACCTCTTAATTTACTTTTTGTTCGGGCTAGTATTTGTTATATTGTTCAAAATTCTGCAGCAATGTTTTGATGTATACGAACTCTTACAAAGATTGGGGTGATTTTCATACACAGCATAGGGCTTGTGATATCTGTGCAATAGAAGATTTTGTAATGTTTATTATTGTAAAATTAGTGTCTATTTAGGACAGCGTTGGTTTGTTCTCATCAATTAGAAGAAAATCATCAACTTTTTGATGTGTTATAAGGAGTAAACTAAGGTCACCTTTTGGATGCATTGTTAACTTTCAATACGTATGATAAGTGATATAGTGTCACCTTTTGGATGACAAGTACAACATTCATTGTGATTATGTGGTGGAGGGATGAATGGAACTACTCGAAGGGATTTCAAGTATAGAATGAGTCAAGGCATGGTTTAGGTCTGCAGCAAAAGAAAACTTCGCTTGCATTGCATTGCATTCTTAGGTGCATTACACTAGCTAAGATTTAACTTCACAATCATGTTTAATGAATTGGAGGACACATAAATTGATAAATGGAATCTCAGATTCCATTTTATTACATCCAAATCAATAGTGGTAACTAGACTTTCACTGCATAACAGATCAAAACTATGTGCATTAATGTTATGCAGATAAATAGTCCATTCTCAATTCAAGTAAATGGTAGTCTACTCTCAAGTCAAGTAAATTATAGTCTATTCTCAAGTCAACTAAAGGGTAATCCATTCTCAAGTAAATGGTAGTCTATTCTCAAGTCAAGTAAATGATAATCTATTCTTAAGTAAATGGTAGTCTATTCTTAAAGTTAACGGTAATCCATTCTCAAGTCAAGCAAATAGCCAGATGGCAGTCCATTCTCAAGTCAAGTAAATGGCTATCTATTCTCAAGTAAACGGTAGTCCATTCTCAAAGTCAAGTAAACGGTAATCCATTCTCAAGTCAAGTAAATGATAGTGTATTCTCAAGTCGACTAAAGGGTAATCCATTCTCAAGTAAACAGTAGTCCATTCTCAAGTAAATGATAATCTATTCTCAAGTAAAGTAAATGATAGTCCATTCTCAAAGTTAAGTCAACGGTAATCCATTCTCAAGTCAAGCAAATAGCCAAATGGTAGTCCATTCTCAAGTCAAGTAAATGGCTATCTATTCTCAGGTAAAGTAAATGGTAGTCCATTCTCAAAGTTTGGTAAATGGTAATTCATTCTCAAGTCAAGCAAATAACCATTAGCTTTGTTTTTGTGGTAGTCATGTTAGCTATTAATTTCACGAGTCTAGTAAACCGTGCATGGAAATATCTCATATGACTGATCATACGTGACATATGTGATATTGCATAACATTGACCAGTGATGACCCCCATTGCCAGTCTGCTAAAGGGCTCTTTCCATCCACATAATGTATAGCAGAATGAAATTTGAAACAAATTCATGTATATTTTGATAATTAAATTCTCTCGAGCTAATCCGATTAAGAAAAAAAAATTTTCAACCACTCAGCTCAAATCTTGCAAAAGAAACTAAAAGAAGAGAAAAAATTACGAAAGTATGATTTAAATTCCCTTTCTTTATTTATTGATTTAAAATAAATATGTACCCTCTATCTATAATAATGAGGTCTACTTTTGTATAATTCGGATCAAATTTTTTTTCTAATTTTAGAAGGACATCCATCTTTGCATAATTTAGATCGAATTCCTTTTCCTAATTTGAATAGGACTAGATCTCAAAAAAAATAATAATATAAATAATCAAAAGAAATATTAAAATTCTATATGAGGTAGATTTTGACTTGTATATCAATTTTATCTTTTGTTGCTCTATCAAATTCTTCATGGATTGGGAGATAATGTCTAATCATACTTTAAAGAAAAATTTTCGATTTGACCAACCTATGCCAGAATCTAAATGATGTAATTTCAGTCCAATTCAATCTTCTTAAGCGATTAGCTCAAAATTGTAGATCTCAAAAGATATCCGACTCCAAAAAAAAAATTTAATCAACGTCATATGACTAAGTTATAGCTTTTAAAATTTGGCACATGAATTGGCTTTCTGATATAGCAGATATTGCTCTTAGATCCTGTCCAGACTTGCTTGCAGTAGTAATTAAAATGATCCATATTGAATCGGTGTTCCTTTTAGACATGTGTAGGCCAAAGTCATCAATATCTAGTCCGATGATCCTCTTAGTGGTCAAGATCCTCTATATTAAATCAAGTAATCCTTATGAATATCCGTAATAGTCAAAATAATCCGCATCAAGTTTGGTGATCTTTCTAGATCATAAGTAAATGATAGGACATGAACTTTGTCCTAATATAGATAATAATAAATATTTGTGCATATGTAATGATGATGGATCAAGTTATGGGTGGGCAAGTTTTTCAGATGAAATGTAGCTTGGAAGGGTAACCTCTCTCTACGCTAGTTTATGTTTATTGTTCCATGCTACCGTATAAATGGCAGCATATATTGTTGTAATACACGTATTTGGTACTTCAACTTGTTCTTCAGCAGGTGGCATGTTGCTTGCCAGTAAAATCTCTTCCTCCCAGAGACTTAGAATAAAATATAACTTTGTCACCGTTTGAAAATATAAAGGCACCTGCGAGTTGGGCTATTGTTGCGTTGCCTAAGTTGTCCAAAGACTCAAGAATTTTGGGAAGATAGTGGACCCGTGCTGAGCTTTGGGCCTGACCTAAAGGACTTTGGGTCAGATTTGGGTTTTACACTCCCAAGTGAAATTGAACTTCAGGTTGAGTCTGCAATCCATAACTGAGACTGAATATAAGGAACTAAGGAATCCTGCCCTAATTCTCATGACCCGAACCCTATCTCTTTGGGCTAGTGGTGCAAGGCAGATAAGATAGTGATCGGTTTCTCTATCACTCAACCTAGGACTTCTTCCAGAGAAACTAACTGGAATGTATCATTTTAGTTCCTTAGTCCTCTATAAGTATCCAAAAAATATCATTTTAGTTCCTTAGCTCTATATGAATATCGAAAATTTATCCAATACATAACTGATGGATTAAACACATGTCTATATAAATCCTCACACCCTCTCTCGCTCTCTCTATATATATATATGCATGCACCTATATCCAGCATGTAACCTCGGTGCGAGGGATTGCATAAAAATCTATTGTCATCTATATGTAATTTCTGTTTCCTTCAGCTAAAGCAACCAATTGGTAAGATTTTCATCTCGTGCGGCTAAGGTATTGGGTTATGTCGGCATACCATGATAATAAAACTAATATTTGGTTTCTAAAAATCAAGGCCAAGATATTAATAAATATTTAATATATCATGACGTCTTGGTCAATACAATATTAATAAATAATCTAAGATTTCTTAAATATCCATTTACAATTTAATAAGTTTAATTACTTAATATTTCAATTATATTTCTATTATGATAATTAATTTCAGGCTGATCTAAATTGACCCAAATTCCTATGTCTTGGTTTCTAGGTATTGATAAAATTTCAAAAAATCATGGAATATCTAAAAGATTTTCGATTTTAACCTAATATTCCTTCCTAGCCAAGATAAACTGATATGTTGATCATCTCGGACACCTCCATATGCTGGGATAAGTTAATGATTATAAAATCCTTGCTAATAAATAGCAGCTAGCAATGGGTTGGGTTTGATTTAGAGGAAATCAAATTTTGAATGGAATACAAAAATTTAGCTCATACATGACTTATTTATAAATAAATTAGAAAGAAACTAAATCTTATTGATTTGGTTTGTATCCAATCTACCTTCCTAATTAGTACTTTGGTTGTAAATTGTATACATCTTCATAAATAGAAAGCAGGAAAGAAATTTAGTGCTTGGCAATGGCATACAAATAACAAAAACATGAGGATACAAAATCAAATGAGCTCCCTTTCGCTTTCTTCTTCATTGTATTTTATTTATTTTCTTAACTATAATTACATAGCCTTCTAATTATTTTAATCAATCCTTGATTAAGTCATCTAACCCAAAATTATCACTATCCCAAATGTTTATGGATGGATTTTAAAAAATTGTTCAACTAATGAACTAAATGGCCAAAATTATACATGTTCTATGATAATTAAGTTACTCTCAACCAAGCTAAACACAACTACTAAAAATCCTCAACTAAATTCATGAATTTTGGATACTATTGAAGGCCCGGATCTCATCTGCTAGGGTGAACCTATTAAGTTACTCCAGTAGACGGTCTCAAATGGTGACACTTGAATTTTAAAGAAGATAACAAGACCAAGTGCTGCAGTAATATCATGGAGACACAAGAGATGCATGAGATTTCTTGATGGAGGGTTGGATGGAAGCCATGTTAGTTTGTTACATCCAATAACATTAGACTATGAATCAGTTTGGCATCACTTTATTATTATTTTATTTTAAAATAAGTCATAAATTAAATAAAAAATATTTAGTACTATTATTATTCTCATTATTTCTGAAAAATGAAAAATAAGAACTTCTTATCTTACTATTTTCAAACATTAGAAAATCATATATATATATATATCTGCTGT
>KE504884.1:782290-793499 GCA_000441515.1 Elaeis oleifera | reverse complement strand
GGAAGGTAAGAAGGAAAAGAAGAAAGAAGGAAGAAAAAGAAAAAAGAAAGAAAGAAAGAAGGGGAGAAAGATGGAGGATACCCATCAAGATGCATGACTGGGATTGCTGTCGGGATGGGACAGAATAGCGGGGCATCCCATTTCATAAGAACCAAGGCACCTTTGTCCCATAGGATTTTAAAACCTTAACTAGTACCATGCTGGTACAATATCCGCATGAGTCAGTTTCATAGTATTGACACTCTATATGCCCCATGTACCAAGCATCGGTTTGCTATCTGGCGAACCATTTCGGTCGGCCATTGACATGATATCGATCATCAAGATGTCAATCCCTGATTTGTCTTATATGATGTACCATATGTGTAAAGAATACTTCTTTAATGTTACATCCCTTCCATATCTATGTCCTATTATTTTCTAAATTTTCCACATATTAGTGTGCTTCTATCATATATGCGTGCGCGCGCGCGCACTGCACTACAAACTTTACATTAAATTTTTGAAAAAACATATTATGAATCAACATAAATATACTATCCAAATTGTAATCCAAGCCATTGAAGACGGTCTACACTATAAAAGATGTTTAGAATTAAAATTCATGTATTTTGGTGGTCTTTATCGTAAGCATCAAGTCAGCGCAAAAATGAAAGTAAAGTGTGCAAACTTTCTTTTATGTATGCATATATACACACACACATATACATATGCATATGCATATACATATACATATATATAAGTTTCAAATTTTATTGCTGAACAAGAACATATTTGGTAGTGTCCTTGGAAACATGAGGGTGGGTTGGGAAAGGGTCTCAACTTAGCAAGTATATGCAAAATATTACTACACTAAGACATGGGAGGAAACTATGATCACCTGTCATGGTTAGACTGCGTGCCTAGGACTGTGTCAAATGAAGAGCTGCTTGTAGAAGCACCCTATCAAGGATGATGCAGAAAAGGGGTTCAATATATGACAGTAATATACAAACTTCATCTAGTTTCCAGAAAATGAATGTCAATATGGAATATACAACTCACTCTCTTCAAATCCAAATGAGGACCGGGCAACAGCTTCATTATTTCTTCAATTGAACGCCTGCAAGTTAACTTAGTTAGCAAGAGAAATCAACCATTCTTGATATTTATCTAAGTAAAATCAAGTTATCATTTTAATCTGCTTCTCAAAAAGGGAAAGAAGAAAAATCTTCAACAAAAGTTATTCAGATTTAGGGATTTCTTTCCATTGGAAGGCCCATAAGGCTTATGATATGCATGTTGCAACCTTTAATCCCAAGCTCGCTAGCAGCTACCTTTTACAACTCCAATTTGATTAGATTTGGATAAGGATTACTAGATACTTGCTGGAACCTTTGTTCGATTGTCTGCTTACGTGCACTTGTACATTTTGTAAGCACTTAGAAGAAAGCACAAGCACACTTTCCATTCGGAGCATATAAACAGTGGTATAGTCAAATTGTTGGTCGTGTTAGGAAGTTGAATACCAAAGCCATCATCCATATGTATGTTGTAACCAAATGTTTTAACTTTTATCTCTTTCAAAAACACTGCCTTGTATTTGACAAACAAGAGTGCTGCATTACATGGCAAATGTGCCAGTTTTTAGAGAGAGAGAGAGAGAGAGAGAGAGAGAGATGCTTCTGCCACAAAATGGCATATCTACATTTTGGAGCTGCCTATTCTCACAGACAAGATTAAGCTCTGTGTCTTTTTGTTAATATGCATAAAATAGCTATTTACTATGAAGTCCATCAAATATTAAATAATATGACGCAAAACAATTCATGAAAATATGAAAGTAATCATCAGCACTGAACAGCCAGGAACATTACATGAAACTGCACAGACTTTTTGATATTGGATTGATCCATATGCCTATAAAATAACAGCAGAGAAAACCTTAATTTTGTTTGCAGTGAAAGGATTCTTTCTTAAAAAAAATAGTAGTGAAGCTAATGAGTCATTTGTTTTCTTTCATTTCTAGTTTTGAAAATCAGAAATATGCTTTTTGGTTGCAACTGTTTCTTATGTTCAGAATAAAAAATGGATTAACAATCTGGTGTTAGTGCTGGTGGTGTTTGTTGTGCTAGTAGCGTTCATGCTGGTGCTGTGGTGGTCTGGCCATTGTGGTGGTGGCAAAGATGGTGGTGGCAGCAAAGATGCAATGGTGGTAAAGGTGCCAGTGACAATAGTGGCAACTGCAGCAACAGTAGTGCTAGCAGCTTTGCCAGGTGAAACTGTATGAAATTTTGGAAGTAGACACTTTTTTGCTATTACTAGTTGTGGAAAGTTTACAAAAAGAAACAAAGATAGGTTCACTAATATATTTTATATCATCATCATTGATTTTTTTAACCAACATAAATAGGCAATGGTGAGGCAGCTACACACCCACTTTTAATCATAAGGATGCATGGTCAAGTAGATTATTTGGTACCAATACTCATTTGAAATTTGCTTTTTCTCTCGAGAAAGAACATGAAATTATGGAGCAAATATTTAAACGTTCTCCCCTTTGAATTTAGAAAAGGTCTAAAGCACATAACTATAAACTCCTTATTTTTATTATTTTTATATCAGGATGAGAACTTGGATCAGACCTTTAGCCAATTGAAACCCAAAATTTAGTAGGTTAGGTCCCCAGTACCCCAAGTTTAAAATTGATATAACATTCCAGAAGGGTCTGAAGCTGATTTGACCAGATAATAAAATCAGCAGGTAGTGCAAAACTTTCAGATGCAAGCTTTCACTAGGAAGAGAATGTATCATCCAAACAAAGTTTTAAATCCCATAAGACAAGGCTATCCCGATTTTTTCATAGAACGGGACGCGCCGCCATCCCGCCCCGTCTCGACACTTGGGATAGAGGATGTCCCAAGGCATCGCGATCAGGACACTAGGACTCTAGCAGGACATCCTATCCGAAAATATAGGATGGTACCCTGTCCCGATGTCCCACAAAACGTCCTGCTGAGATCTGAATCCTTGCATGCAAACTCCACCCAACTCAATCTACCCACATTATTGATCACATTGCAACATCAAATTGTCCTAAATTATTAGATACACTTACCAATTAATGAGGCATGGATAGGCTAAGTTAGTAAAGTCACTCAGTGATAATAGCAGTGACGTTCAAGTCCCACTCTCACTTGAATTCGGCTAGCATTCCTCTTATCCTAGTTCTCAAAAAAAATATTCTACCAATAAATGGACCCTATGTTGTGTTTGTAAATCATGAATTCTAATACTGTAACTTAGCATATATGATTTCATATATGTATATCAGCAATTTGCAGGTATCTTGATTTTTTTTCCTCTCAAATACTTGCAATTAAGAGCTAGATAATCCTAAAATAGTTATAGACCATCGACAAGGTGCAACTTTTCTAGGGTAGATACCCATGATGTCTGTCTTAATTTCTCTTCTTAGGTTGAGGGTAACTGTTAAAATTGTATGTTTGTGGCAGCAGAAGCAAAATGGGCACTAATATACTCTATTAAGATATGAAGGTAGAGACATGGTTCTTCGTATTGGTGCATACCACCTTATACTAGATGTATCGTACCATACTAGTACCGAACTGAGACTCAAATCACCCGTACCAAACATACCGACACAATACTAATGTGGTACCAGAGCAGGGTGTGGTGCTGAGAATGCAAAACTTGGTAGAGTAATAGAGGATCGAAGAGTAGGACCAAGATTTTAAATACCGATATCGCACCCTGTGCCAGTTGCCGGCCGGTACGGTACGGTATGGTATGGTACCGGCCCATTCCGACAATAAAAAATCAAAATAATCCACCCAACGGCCAAAAAAAGAGAAAACCAAACTGTACCGGTGCCATACCGCACCGTACCAACCCACACCGCACTGTACCGTGCAGTTCGGACCCGTACCGTACCAAACCGACCAGTACAATCCGGTTCAAGCCATTTACCGAAAAATCGGTCTGAACCATGCTGATTTTCCACCGGTACGGTGCAGTACGGGGTGTACCAGCCGATACGAATACCATGAGTAGGACACTATATTTTCTCACATAATTCTTGACCACCTACAAAATGATTTGCATTGATACATGTTGATTATTCACATACCCATTATATAAATGCATTATAATTCTCAAAAGACACTAATTAAATAATTACATGGAACACTAAGAGACATTATTAGGAAACACTAATTAATGATCAACTCATGTACTTACTTAATACTTTAAATTTGGTTTAATTAAATCTAGTTTGATATCCAACACCTCCCTCCCTCCTCCCGCCCGCACCCACCCTCCCCCCCCACACACACAACAAAAAAAAAAATTCAATTTTCTTCTACCAAGAGCATTATGGCTTCTTTAAAATATCAGCATTGATTGGAAATATGCTGCTTTTTAATTGTTGTAGATCCATTGCTTTCGAATGGAATGAGATCTGAGGCCATTTCTATTGATGTAAGGGGCTTGTGATAGTTCCTCTGTTGCTTGTGTAGTAGCATCACTTTTTTTACATAGTACCTTCAGTTCTTCACCAGACCACACTTATTTATCTTATAGTGCATGCTCCCCTTGACCAAAGAAGGCTTCCATATTGACCCACCTGCATCATAGAATAAACTCTACACTCCAACGTACAACATAGGATTTCCTTGTTTCAAATATTTGCCTTCATGTGAGATTACATAAATTTTTGCTTTTTTTGGCTACATGTTTCCTTTTCACTTCTAATCATTTCACCAAATTTATCACTTTTGAGTTCAAATTTTACCTACTTGATTTCTATACTATTTGTATTTTCACTTTCTTTTATGTTCTCAACTTTCTCTTCTTTGATTATTCAAATTTCTAAATTTTCAGTTTTCTTTTCTACTTTTTCAATTTCTTCCACAACTTCACTCTCTTTTCTTCTTTCACATCATTTTCAAATTTTTATTCTCAATTTTTTGTTCTTATATTTCATTTTCAAAATTTTCTTTCAAAAACTCATCTCTTTGACATGCTCCCATAACTTTTGATGCGCTGCCTTTTACAAAATCTTCAAAGCTTTGTCCTCCATTTTGAATTTCTTTGATATGCACCCTTCGGGCTTCTCTAATGACATCCCATAGCTCGCAAACTTACAACCAGGTGCATGTTCAAATGCTCCAGATATTGTAATTAGACAACACCAACTCTTCTTATGAGAAAAGCATATCTTCCTCTCCTCTCTCTCTCGCCCCTTTTCTCTCCTTTCCTTTTCGAAATTCACCTCCCACCTCGGGGATAATTAATTGTTCTTCTCCTTGAAGCTGCTCTTGGCTTCTACATTACCATGACCCTGACATTTGGAGCCTCCTTACTCTCAAATAACTCCTTGGTTGTCTACCATACAAGATCTTTGGGGCTCTAATACCACTTTGTTACCTCTAACACCACTATGTTGGGGTAGCGGAAGCAAAATGGGCTCCAATATACTCTATTAAGAAATAAACATTTAGAGAGTAGGAGAGGATAGAATGATAACACTAATATTATCTCAGTCGTGATTTCCTGCACTCGTACAGAATGACAAATTACATAGACTTATATAGATACATATTGACTCATCACACGCCTCTTACATAAATGCAATATGATATACAAGACACTAAATTATACATCGAACACTACGAGACACTATTTGAGAACACTTCACTAATTAATGAGTTAACTCATTCACTTAATTAATACTTTAGTTAAACCTAGTTTAATATCTAAAAGATTATAATCAATTCAATCAGCAATGTCTTGTCCAATGATAGACATGCTGGCACAATCCTAATAATGAATTAAGCTTTCTGTGCCATCTACTGAACTTGTGCTACATATCAATCTACAACAGTGAGTTGGGAAGCAGGTCCATCCTCCTTCCTTCATGTAATGATTAGTTACCTTGGGGTAGAGCTTGGGTGTATATATAATAGTAAGCCTGTCCAGCCCTTTCTAGTTTTTTCATCTTTCACTTAACTCTCCTTTCACTTTTAATCTGAACCTTTTACCTACGATAACAAAAAATGGTCATCACAGTACAATGAATAATATGAACGGACATTGTCGATGAAACAAATTAGTAATATCAAAATTTATGTGCAAACAATTGAAATCAGATGTTTGTTGGTTACAAAGAACATATTACTAGAATTGACTAGAAAGAAGTTTATTAAGTACATGCAAGAGGTGTCAAACAAGACACATGAAGAAACTTGAGCAGCAATGCTTGTTATAACAACTAATAAATAGAACAATATGATGGGAAACAAATTTACCATCCAGATCTGATCGCATGTTGAACAAGACGAATGCTAAGAGGCGCATATCCAGAAAAGATGTACGAGACATCATTGGGGCTGAAATACAGTCAAGAAGTTCAAATATTTAGAATGTAAATATTGATATTTACAGTAAAAATGACAATTCAAGCATCAAAAATCATCAGATAAAGCATTCATATTTTGTATTATGGTTTAATGAAACAGTTAAAACACCCTTTAAATGGACATGAGTACTACACTAAAGATTCAAAAATTGAGGATACTGGCTAGGAGCCAGTAATAGGGAGCTGCAACCGATCGAACCACTTGGATCGTGCTGGATTAAGGAAGACTGAAGCAGATCAGACTTGAGATGGTTCAGTATCTATGGGCACTATCTCATACTGTGACTCCCTTAAAAGCTATTCTTATTAATCCACATTTTGAAGGCTGAAACAACCAGGGAGTACTACTAAAACAGACAGACTACTAAATACAACAAGAAGACTACCAGAAGAAGATTGGTTATGCATGAAGATACAGGAGATGCTAACTTGGTATAGTAATAACTAATGATCCCAAGAAAAAGGTCAAATATATGTACTTGGTTGTGTCTGTATCATCAACTATAAGTTGCAGAGCTCTTGTAATGGTAGGCCAGTTGGTCTTCGTTCCTGCAAGCAAGGTTCAACATCAATTCTGCCGACATTGAGAGGAAAAGAAATTGGCATAACACCAAGCTAAAATATTGTATATATAAGATAAGGAGTTGCAAAACATTTAATCTCATATAGAGTATAAACTACCTGAGACTTACGCAAATTTCTCTGCTTATTATATAAATCATACCTACCTGTTTCTTAAAGAGTCCAGCTTTTTCCAGATTATACAATGTAGACATGTGCTCAAACCCATAGCTGTGGAGTATCTCCCTCCTGAATTAAGATAAGAAGAAGATTATACATATGTGAATAACAAAATATATCGATTCACTAGGAAAGAAATAGAAAAAAAAAAAAAGAAAGCTAAAAAGAAAATAAAACCACAAACCTAATATGATTTCTGAGGATGTAGTTTTGTAATTCTTAACAGTTATGAGCATTGCTTAGTAAATAGCAGAAGGCTAGTTACAGCCCTTAATTTTACATTAACTTTTGGTCATTCACTAAGAATTTTAGTTATGAATGCAGCATTGTTGCTATATTGAGAAAATTCTGGTGCATTACAATTTGTTGGCAATCATCCCACCAGCATTTTACCTAAACTTGTGGGAGGAAAGATATACTGGAAGTGTCGAATTGGCATCAGAGTCAATTCAGGGACTAAAATGGGTATATTTCTATCATTTAGAGTTTCTATTCTACCAAGACTATACTTGGCATATCATACAGCATTCTGAAAGAGCACAGAGAGAGAGAAAGAGAAACTATGACATAAATCAACCAATAATTTGCCTAAAATTTGTGAATCCTTGTACCATCATTTGACTATTCATTCACCAATATTCTTTGCCTTGTTACTTGTCAAATATGTGGCTAAATAATTTTTGCAATTCTTATTCTTCGCAGCAAAACTTGTCACGATAATGCATGTGTAATCAATTCTGGTCTTTCACCGCTAACTATGCTTCACCTTTCCAGAGGATAATTTAGGAATCATGACCATATCTTAACAATTCCAGAAGCATATCCTTATATATTGTTTTCGACATATTATGCAAATTGAGATGGTTTCCCAAGACGCAAACAAACCTCATGAGATATCAGTGGGCAATGGGACATGAATAAAGCTGAAAGGGGCCAGTAATTAAGGTATGCCTAAGATTATGCGGATGGCAATAGCAGAAAAGGATATGGAAAAGTTGATTTTATGATAACATTATTTTGAAAAGAAGACCTGATCTCAAATACCAAAAGTTTGGACTTTGGAGTACTACTAACTAGTAATGTAGGGTTTGAAAGAGAGACTAGTAATTATAATGGTGATTTTGTATATTAGGAATATTGCAAGCGATTTGTTTTTCAGTCGCATTCCTTCAATTCATATAATAAACATCTGATAAGCCTCATTGTTTCTTTCTCATTCCTTTGGGGTACACGACCCCCTTATGTAGGATTGTGGGATTGTTGCTATAACCACTTGGAGGGTTGATGTCAAATTGAAAGGAAAACATAAAATTGTGAACACGCTTTTCTGAAGTCCTTCTTAACTTCTGCTCCATGGCTTAGTCCATACTACAAGGTTTCTAGGTAGAGTGATCCACTGTTGTCAATATCTCATGCATGGGAAATAACTGCAAAAACTCAGCAACCTGAAATAATAGCCAGTGTTGGTGCAGGAGCAAGAAACCTAGGTCTTACAAGAATTATGGCACATAATCATCTAAGAAACATATCTAGTTTCTCGCAAGAAACATATTATATGGAATTTTTTTTTAAAAAAAAAGATAAAATAGAAACAGCACATGTCTTGTTTGACTAATACTGATATTGATAAAATTGTGTTCTCAATCAAATTATTATTTTGAGTTGTGGCAGAAGCATAAGAACCTAGTCACAAGCAGAAGCAAGATTCCAAAGTGGATTTCACACAACAGGAAGAATATGCAGGTTTAAGTACAAGATGCTTTCATGTGGATGCTTTTATGAAAGCTTTCAGTTTCACCTTTAAATTCTCTTCCTTGTACCAAGTTAAGAAACCTTTTACATGCTTAAGGACTAAACCTACCGTAGAAAAGGTTTGGAGCTCCAGGTGATTATTTAAGTCATCTAAGTGTCCATCTTCTACCTTCTATCTTTTCACTTCTTCCCATAATTAGTGCCACAACTTGGTCACCATTTATTTCTAGACAATAAGTTAGGCCTTTATCTTCAACCATTATTCGATTTGAGCGTACGAGTGACAGGTCTTCTTGTCTAACTTGTCTAAATGAATTGCCCACTGGCAAAGCACTAGAAGCTACCTTTTTCAAAAAGTGAAGCAAAATACCTCGCTACCTATGGCTAGACCTTATTTTGATAGCTAGGGAACTGCTCATTTGTCTCCTATGTATACTAATTTGCATTTTATGTTTTATCAAGGGATTGTCATGATTCCTTTGCTGCACATTATATCTTACTATAAATGCTAGTTGCATCCAAGGATTCAAGTCACGGCAGGACACCCCGCAAGACATCGGGATGGGGTACCATCCCATGTGTCAGAATAGGGCTGTCCTGCCAGCACCTCGATCGGGATATATTTATGACAATTGTTTAGACTCTTTCCAACACATCAAGACCCTGCAATTATGATGAATCACAATGCATTGTATCAACTTTATCTTGTCATATTCCCATCAAAACTCCATCTTGTCACAAGGATCGCTTCCTTAGTAAGTTATTGTCTCAAACAATTGCATAAAATGGTATCATCAAGATGAACTATCTTCACAACCTAAAACTGTTCACATGTCACTACCATTCCTCTATGCGTTGCCGATTATAACCTGATAATCCTTAATCTTCCCAACATTCTTGTGCTCCCACTTCAACACACGCTGGTGCCCCATCAGTGTCTTAATATTGTTTTCCCTCATATATGGACATCTTTGCACATTTATGGGTGCTAGTTTCTTCCTCAACTACATTCTAGGATGGCCAAGTGTTCTATATTGAGTTATAGCTCTTAACATAAGAATATCTCTCGACTCAAGTCCTTCCTTCTTGCATCACTCGAAGATGTCCCTTTCACTTCCTCTATGACCTCTGCACCTCCAAAGCCATTATCATCAAGTTCCCATGCAAACCCCACATGACATATAATTCACCTCAAATTATTCATAATTTCCTTACCACCCCCGAAAGCCTGATTCAAGGTGTATTGTACCTGGTTGGAACTAATACAAAAGCATCAATCAAATCGATACAGGCCCCATACCAATGCATATTGCCCAGTACCGCCCAAACCTAGGTACATACTATACCGTACCAACCCATATTGACTGATTTCGAGCAATACTGTGATAAAAAGTGAGAAAAGGAGTTTCAGTATGAGACTATATGATGCCTCTCCATTCCTTTGTCTTGATTAGAAGGATATACTGATCCTATAGCATTCTGATAGTGCACTTAGACTTCTGTGTTTTAGTCTTTCTTGATAACCACTCACGTCCTTAAGAGATGAAATCCAACCACCATGGAGCTCTAATGTAGCTCCACATATAAAGTGACAAAATCTGATAGATAAGGAGCTTCATCTCTTCAACAAACAAATGACATGGTTCTCTTACTAATGATAAGATCTCTTACATATACAAGTGAGTCTAGTCTACCAAGATAAAAGTGCTATGACTGTTCAATATTGTGTTATGTTCTTATAGTCAAATGAGGACACATGGTGTATGGCCAAAAGTTTAAACCTAACATATTTTTTTTTGTTGAACCAGCTGCTTTAAAGAGCCATTGAATAATACATCCAGTCACATCTACCATCAATATATCCCAAAGATCACCGTTTGCCGAACCGTCCCGAACCGGATGGTTCCGGCCATACCGACGGGATATTGGTCCGGTTCCGGCATGAAATGGCACAGCAGCCATCTTGGAGGGAAGGAGAAGAAAGAGAGGAAGAGAGAGGGAAGAGAAAAAGAGAGGGCCTCTGGTAGCCATCGGCCATCGAAGCTCTTTCCAAACTCGATAAGGGCGGAGGGAGAGAAGAAGAGAGGAGGGAGACCTCATCGGATCATCGGAGGTCCTCGGAGGCCTCCGGACAGGGGGCGACGCCGCCGCGAGCTCTCCGACGACCGACGGGCCAGCACCGAGGGAGCGGAGGGAGGCCTAGGTTGGAGGGCAGAGGCCCTCCAATTCGAAACGAGGGCGACCCTCCAATTCGAAACAGGGTTCGGCCTGTTTTATTATTTTTTTTATTTTTAACAG
>KE504884.1:710027-723150 GCA_000441515.1 Elaeis oleifera | reverse complement strand
ATTAGAAGATGAAAGCTTATGATGAAAACGCCAAATATATTTATTATTAACAAATCAATTACAATACTTAGTTGCTCAACCGTCAACAGCTTGACGATTGGCTTTTGGGATACATTTCCCAACAGGATGGTGGTGGAGTTAAGATGGATGAGGTAGGGGAGCCCAAGAAGGAGAGTATCTACTCCAGTGTCTCACCCATAGTTATCAGATTCACGGTATGTTCTGAGTCAAGATATGAGGTCGGGTACAGGGTATGACACTTAGAAGTTTATAAGGTACGATGGGGGTATGCTTCTTTGGTATGCTAGTTGGGTTCGTGGTGCACTATGAAAATATATTGGGTTCGCTTACACAAATATTACATAGAGCAATTGTCTTTTCTATTTACTAAATCAATTTGCTGCAAAGTTTAGTCTAAACTCTAAAGTCCAAACTCCAAGGTCAAAAGCTAAGATAATTTTTAATGTTGTATATCAAGCATAAGACATAAAAGTATATTAGAAAATTCTTATATCTTAAAGACTACATACATCAATAATAGAAACTAAAAATAGAAGAAAAACAGAAATAGTTCTTTAGCTTACTCTAAAACAAAACTAAAACAAACAAAGATCTCATGTTGCCTTTTCCTTCCCAATTTTTCCTTCTGCATGATATTTGGGTAGCTTAAATGCTTCTTTACTAGGAACAACAAGTGAAGTATTAGAAGATGTTTCTTGAACTTCATCCACGTGTTGTATCCTCATATTTATCTTTCAAATCGCTCCATCTCATATCCTCTAGTCTTATTGTAGAATCCACCAAGCATATATTGTCTGGATCAATATCCCATTTTTTGTAAGGGCCATCTTTGTAGCTTTCACAAAGATGTGCTCGAAAGCAGATATTAGAATGAATAAAGACTAAATTATCAGCTCTTGTGGAATTTAATCTATTCTTTAGACATTGTGAATATAAGAATAGGTGCTCCAATTTCTCTCAGCTGAAGAACTACTAATTGGTTGAGATAGTACCTTCTTCGCTACCTTAGCCAATTTTGAAGTTTCTGAACTTTATAATGATCATCAATCAATGGATCCATTGTCATCGCATCTGTTCGAGCTGGTAGCATTGCATACATAACTTTTCTCATATGAAAAATTGCAAATTGCTCTCGTAACAACTTTTGCTCTTTTGGACTTTCGGTGATTCTTTAAAAGCTTCCATGACAACCATAATAATTTTCTTATTAAAATTTCGATCTCTTCTAGAAATCCATCCATGAGCTAGCATTTGAAGGCAGAAAGGATCATAAAATCGAGGATTGAGAGTAAAAGCAAGGCAATGCATTGGAATGTTCATCATTTTCCATCTTGCTAATAGAATTGTTTCCATCTGAGGGTAGGAAGCTGCATATTTATTTTCATCATTATATCTTTATTCTTCAATCATGTTGTCCATCTTTTCATAAATCCCCCTATTTTGGACCTTCACCATCATTGAATTTGATTAGCAAATAGATTGGCTTGCTAATTGCAATTACACTTTCAACATCTTTCCAAAACTCTTTACTGATTATTGTTTCAACAACTAAAGCTCCATCTTTCTTGTATTTTCATTTCCATGTTTCACCCATTCTTTTCATGCCTTAAGAATAATGGTGGTTTGTAGGGATTCTTTGCAATCAAGCAGTCGCTTCAATAAGATATAATTGAAGCAAATCTGGTCTTTACAACTTTTAATAATTCTAGCCTTGATCGAGTTTTGAAAATTGCTAAAGAATGATTAATAAATATTGGACAATGATTTTTTCTTTTATTTGTGCTTGATAACCAATCAAATGTACTGGCAAAATCTTTAAAACTAAATTTAGAGTGTAAACTACAGAGGGGGACCAAAAAATATGTTTATATACCTTCTTTATCTCCTTCCTAGCTGCTTTGCAATTCGATGCATTATCAGTCACCACTTGAAGAATATTTGATGGCCCTACTTCTTCAATCGCTTTTAGCAAATACTCTGCTATAACAGAACTAGTTTTCTCTTTTTCTGAGAAGTCATCTACACACATAAACATTACTCTATGACTGTATGCTCAATGACATTAATAAGTGGCCAGTGCTTGACATTAGACCATCCATCCGAAATAATAGACACCCCTTGAGTGTACTCGGTATCTTTTATTGGAGTCAGATCATTTTCAACACTTCTTTTGCACTCATCTAGTAGTATTGTCCTTGCCTTTTCAAATAAGAAAGCTTTATAACCTTTAAGGGCTTTGTTAATTGCTGAACCATCTAATTGAATTGAGGATTACATAGCATATAGAAGGGAAAGCTGTTAGCACACAATCCTCTCATTACCTTCATATCAACTACATTCCATTCCATTATTCCAAGAAAATCTTCAGTACCTTTAGCAGGAAGTTCTTTACTTATTTTGCTGATTGTAGAGCTTTTTAAAGATAATGACAAATATGCCTTCTCTACTTCTTCAACCTTCTTTCTCATACTTTTATATTCAGTTCAGTTGCTAAGTAATGCTTGGCAATGTTGAATTTGTGCCTTCATCCCAGGTGGAGGGCCAAAAAAGTGATAATATATTCTAGTATGGGAACTTGTGAATCTCTTTTTGCAATATTTACATAACCATTGCTTTGAAACCCTAGAATTCCTTCATGGCTCTGCACCATGCATGATAACTTCATCTAGCAATGCCTTTAATTTTAATTCTGTTGCTATTATGGGTGCAAATAATGTTGTTGATTTTTGAGTTGGTTGAGTTTGCTCAATTTTTTGACAATCATCACTTGGATCTTCTTCCTCTCCATCTATTTCTTCTTCAGATAAATGCTCATCTAATTTCTTTCCCATACACCATTTTCAACGAGAGAAGGATGATGGATTTTTAGTTGATGGAAAGGACAAAGAAGTTTTGGTTGGGCATAATTTGGATTACTTGGAGAAGAGGAGGGAGATAGGCCTATGGAGGGGTGGCTGGAAGAATATATATGACTCTCCCTTCCATTCCACTAATATTGATCAACATGAATCCTTTACTATAATTTATTCTAATTAATACCAACCAAGTAAAGTCTTTCAATTCTAATGTCTTTTAAACACAATCAAAGTCTTTCAATTCCAATGACTTTTAAATGGTTTATTTGCTTTGCTGTAATCTCCTACCTTATCAGATTTTTTTCTAATAGGAAGGAGGGTGTAAGCCTATAGAGTGGTGGCTGGAAGAATATATATGACTCTCCTTCTATTCCACTAATATTAAAAGTCTACATGAATCCTTTACTATAATTTATTCTAATTAATACCAACCAAGCAAAGTCTTTCAATTCTAATAACTTTTAAATGCAAGCAAAGTCTTTCAATTCCAATGACTTTTAAATGCTTTATTTGCTTTGCTGTGATTCCCTATCTTATCAGATTTTTTGCAAATTCTAATGACTTTTAAATACTTTATTTGCTTTGCTGTAATCTTCTATCTTATTAGATTTTTTTCAAATTTCAATGACTTTTAAATGCTTTATTTGCTTTGCTGTAATCTCCTATCTTATTAGATTTTTTTTCAAATTCCAGTGACTTTTAAATACTTTGTTTGCTTTGCTGTAATTCCTTATCTTATCAAATTTTTTCAAATTTCAATGACTTTTAAATGCATATTGGGATTCATCTCTGGTATATGCCCAGAGAAATCAGTCTACAAAGGGTGAAGCCTTCAACTCCGATAATCCAAATCTCTTTGTGCATATCAACTTTATACAAAATTTTCTATTTATTCATCCAAATCTAGTAGGAATTTAGGTTCTCTCTTTTTTTGGTTATTTTTTGATAAAAGTCTGTATACTGTTTGGGTTGCCAACTTTAGCGAATTAGGATGCGTATCGCAGCATTTTGGTACATAAACATCCCACAAATTGGGACGTGTGATCTGGGATGCGATTCAAGGGGGTAAGATGATCTGATAACTATGTTCTCACCCTTGGATCCGATGGTGGAGGCTAAGACCCGTGCGGATCGATAGGGGATAGAAGATGAAGTTAAAATCCATGACGGTCAGAAGCTCGGTGGAGGGGATCGGGATGGGGTTTGAGACGAACGAGGACAAGGGCGATCAAGGGTCAAGCCGGAGGTGGCTGAGAGCTCCGATCGGATAGAGCCGAAGGTGGCTAGAGTGCAGCGAGGATGGAGAGACGGTCGGGTGGAGCAGATTTTTATTTTTTCTTTATTTTTTAAATAAATTATAAATATTTTGATTCTATTTTTTTAACTGGATTATAAATAGGTCGTAAACAGATCATAAACATGTTGGATCGAATAGCTTATTTATTAAATAGATCGGATTCAGATTTTAAAATCTGACCTATTTAATAAATAGGTTGTATCTGAGTTCAGAATATTTTGACTCAACCCGTATCTAATCCGATCCATTTATATCCGACCCAACCTGATTGCCACCCCTACTTCTCATGTCATCCCCACCTTCTTCTTGCCCAGTTGCCATGGTGATGTTGGCAAGTAAGCAAGATTTTTCTCTGAATTTTGGAAACACCTTTCTATATTATTTTCGATGAATTAGGATATCAAATCCATGGTTCTTGATTTGAGATATTATTAATGATAAAGATTTAATTAATATTTAATAAGAAAAAAGTTTTAGTGAATTCTGAGGCCTAGCCCTGAAGCATGAAGCTCGGTATGAAGTGGGTTGGGCCTGTGAAAGAGGCCCAAAGGCCAGGCTAGGTTGGGCTTGGGCCTAAAAAATCACTATTGTACCCTGGGCTAAATCAATCCTGAACCCGCCTGGTCTGCCCAATAAGTAGGTCTATTATTGATAGAGGCTGACTCAGACTGAGGGAGCATTTTTTTCTTTTTTTTGCAAAGATGAGCAATTCACACCATTCTAGCATGAATATATCAAAAAAATTCTAGGCATTTTTGGATGGTTAGGTTTAAAATCACTTAGGATTAATGAGTTAGGCTAGTGCAACAATCAAAAGCATTGAATTATAAGTTAGGTTAGGTCTATTTACAAATATTCAGAACTATCTTTTGAGTAGGCTAGCCAAATGCCATAAAATGGGAGGGGTCATTGAGGGATGGGGACCGGAGGGGATGGAGTGGGGAGGGGGCCATGGTTGGACTTAGGGAAGGAGGAGGAAGAGGAGAGGGAGGAGGGGTGGTGGGGATTATTGTCAGCATCATTGAGGTCATTGGCATCAAAGTCCCTAAATCAACAGGGATGAGGATGGGGTGGTGCAAAGAGCTCGTGGGAGGGAGAGGATGGAGAGGAGAGTGAGAAGAGAAGGAATAATTTTATATTATATTTTACATCATGTAGTATATTATATTATATTACATATATAATATAACATTGAGCTTAAGCAGGTCAAATGCATCGTCCAATGTTTGCAAGTCTAATGATATCCCACCAGTTCGCTTTAATCTAAAGTGATGTGGGTGGATTGCCCATTCAAATGTTAGTGGGATCTATTTTTTAAAACCTTATTTCTAGTTTTATCCAGCCACTCAATTTGATTCAAGTTTTAAAATCTTCTTCTTAGTTTTACTTAGACCTAGATGTAGTTATTAATGGTTTATCTAATGCAGACTATCGAGCCAGTCTAGGTTCCAAAATGCTCATTGAATTTAAATATAATACACCTAAAGTTCCCATTAACTGCATTAGAATATTGTATTAGAATCTAATATCTATAAAACACAAAGTGATAAAACCCACATGAAAGAGTAAAAGAAATAGAAAGAAGAAAAGATTGTGGGATGAGGCTAATGTTTTTTGTGCAATTTACTTCTTTTTTTTTGGGTTTTTTGAATTTTAGGAGGGATAGATATAAAGATCATCTCTCCTTTTCCTTAATTTGGGTGAAAATAGTGGGCACATATCGCATGTAGGAATTTATGATAGAGATGAACAAAAACAATGACCCAATCCATATTCCAAAATACAAATTTATAGATATTAATACTCAAGCCAACTCAGAACCTAATAAAACTTGCAGATAGTCCTAACAAAACCAACTTAAAGCCAAAATACATAGTGAAAGTATCCCATGAGAATATATAAAAACTTAAGATCAATAGAAAGCTGAAGTGATACATAAAATATATACGAACATGAGACTACAGTGTAACTAACAAAAGGCAGCAACAACCCTACATGCCGCCAGAGATATAATAGCAAAATGGCCTATATAGGTGAAGAAAGTAGGAGGTCCAAATTTGCAGCCAACAATCTAAGAAGCTGTATGGGTAAATTATGTAATATGTAGAACTAAAGGAGCCATTAAATGCATGAGAAGTAGCCCAATGTGCCAATCTATGGTCTTTGTGAGGGATATATGAAAATGTGAAGATGATAATGTGAAGATGATGTTAGATTACCACCATCTAAAACATATTGTACCATCAGAATAATTGGGCCTAGAAAGAGGAAGAGCTTGTAAACAGGATAAGGATAATTGATAAATCATCTTTAATCTAAAGATGAGAAACCTAAAACTATGAGATAGCATATTGAACTCCTTTCCACAAACCAGCTAACTCTACATAAGCTACTAAACAAGTAGGCAGTAATATTTCAACATAAATCTAAGATTCATTTGTAGCTTTCTCATTATGTTCTAAGATTTCAGCTAGATGATGATCCCTCTACCACTCATAATTCTATTTTGATACATTCAAGGAATTAGAAAATGTAACTCAGTGACTGTATAGGTCTTTACTTATTGTTTATGGTTTCCTCTTCTTGTTGGTCTCGTTAAACTGAATTTTGATGGAGCTAGATGAGGTCTGATAGCAACTATAGGATTTATCTTAACCAACATCACTAATATCTAACTCTTAGTCTTTACCAACATTGTCATTGTTTGCCCTATCTTTTTCCATGTTTAGTCATATGTAAAGAGAGGAAAAAAAGGAAAAATATAAATTAGCAATCACTTTTAATCAAAAATGAATATATAAGAGAGACAAAGTTAGAGTGTGACACCCTTGGTGGAGTGGAACTCGGTTGAAAATACACCTCCAAAATTTCCCTATAAAATATAGGAGCTACATAGTATTCAAATTTTATGTATAAAACTAGAATTATATTGCTTTTAAAATAATTCATCACCTTTTTAACCTTTCTCCAATATTCCTAAACTTTTGCAATGCTAATTCATCTTATATATTATTTCATGAACATAATCTCAGATTATATTAATGAATGTAGTTTAAATATTATTCATGATAATTTTTGCTAGAATATGAGGCAAAATGCCAATAAGGCTTGATAATTGCAAGTTTAACTTTAGATGTACTATTTGGGCGCACTTTCTTCCTAATAGTATTTGCCAAGGAGAGAAATTAGAGTATTTTAACTTGAAGAGAAGACATATATATCGAATTATGAATTAAAAAAAATTATTTTCAAAAATTCTAATCTAAATATTTACTAACAATTGAAGTGACAGCATTTATCTATTACTCCTTCCCAACAAGATCAAGAAGGAAAAAATGACACCAAAAGGTGCAAGACATGGGATACAAGTGCAAATTTAGGGGTTTGGATTCTCCAAAACCCATGTTATAGCAAATCCATGAGTCTATAAAAATTGCTTAATGGGCGTATCTTTATTGGTGATACTTGGTTACTTGTTACATTCAAAGGTCGGTTTGTTTCCTATGTTTATTAGGAAAGATCAAGTCCAACAGGTAGATATATTTACTGTTGACGTAGATTTTCATCTCGAGATCGAATTAACTGGAGTTGGGTGGTGACGACAGATCGGTGATGGCCAGATGGCGATGGCAGGACCTACAAAAGAAGTTCCTAATTGGAGTTGGCTCTGACGGAGATCCTCCGATGCTCAAGTCAAATTTTTATTCAACAGAAAGAAGAGTGAGCATTTTGGAAGAGGAGATCATGTACCTCGAGAGTTCCTCTTTAGGCTTTTATTTATAGGTAGAGGCTGAAAAGCTGTGAAAAAGAGAGTGACTGTTAGAGATCTTTTCACCCTCTATTGAATATCCTCGAAATTTCCATTGGGCTTTCTGATTTTTTTGGGTTTGATAGGTACTTTCACCTTTTAGCATATGGAGCCCACCTCCATTAATGGCATGGATTGACCACCAGTTGTTTTGAGAATGGAGGCCCTTCTTTTTACCCTTGATTATTTTCATATTTTAATGGGATGATGTGATAGAATCAGGATTAGGCTAAGTCTGATATGGCTTCATGTCCCCATATGCCTTACATATTCGGCTAGTACGAAATTACCCCCAACATAGTCTTCCTACTCTCGAGTCCAAGTTAGAATTGGATCGGACGAAGGGAGCATATCAAGTCAAAGCAGCTGAAGATGTGGGGCGTATGCTTCTGTTTCAATTGAAATGAAGCATTCTCCTGCTTTAGTTGGTTGTTGAGGTCCTTGGAGACCAACTTTTATCTTTCACACAATGTCGGTCATCGATGTCGCATTTTGGGAGAATCTTTGGGCCTAAACTTGTTCCCCAAACAGTGGATATTTCTTCTGATGCTGTTCACCACAAAGTGAAGGGCCATTAGAAGTGCTATTCACCAAGGTGAAGGGCCGTTGGAGGTGCTTGCTCACCGAAAGGTGAAGGGCCATTAGGGGCGCTATTCATCGAAAGGTGAAGGGCCATCAGAGGTACTGTTCACCAAGGTGAAGGGCTATTGGAGGGTGCTGTTCATCGAGATAAAGGGCTATTAGGTGCTATTCATCGAGAGGTGAAGGGCCGTTGGAGGTGTGTTCACCAAGGTGAAGGGCCATTAGAGGCACTATTTGCTGAAGAGCGAAGGGCCATTCTTTATTAGCACTATTCGCTTAAGAGTGAAGTGCCAAGATCTTCATCGATGCTGTTCACTTAAGAGTGAGGGCCGTTCTTCATTAGTGCTATTCGCTGAAGAGCGAAGGACCATTCTTCATTGGTGCTATTCGCTTAAGAGCGAAGGATGCTGTTCGCTAAAGAGTGAAGGGCCAAGGTCTTCATCGGCACTGTTCGCTTAAGAGCGAAGGGCCATTGGTACTATTCACTGAAGAGCAAAGGGCCAAGGTCTTCATCGACATTGTTCGCTTAAGAACGAAGGGCTATTCTTCATTGGCGTTGTTCGTTTAAGAGCAAAGAGCCATTAGGGATCCTTAGTGGTTAGCCCTCAACATAGTCTGACATTTGCCTTGGTTCAGTTTTGGCTTAGGGACCTATGGTCCTGTAAGAAAAGAAGAAAATAGAATAATAGATGAGTACTTGAGAGTCTATTACTGTGAGGGACTTTGTTTGAGAATCTTTTGATTTTGCTTAGCTTTTTATTTCCCTTAGTTCAACACATTGTTCACCTCGGCTTGTCCTTAATTTTGACCTTAGTTTGGCCCTGATTTTGACTTCAGCTCGACTGTGATTTTGACTTCAGCTCGATTGTACTTTTAACTTCAGCTCGACTGTGATTTTAACTTCAGCTTGTTCTTGATTTTAACTTTGGACTAGACTGATTTTGACTTCAGATCTACTTAATTTGGATCTCAAATTAGACTTGGGTCTAACTTCGGATTAGTCCGGGTCTGACTTCGGATTAGTCCAGGTCTGACTTCGGATTAGTTATGAGCTTGACCTCGGATTGACCTTAGATTGGTCTTGGATTTATATGATCTCCACCTCAAATTTGTATGATCTTACCTCGGATTGAACTCGGTTTGGCCTTGATTTGCTCAGATTGATCTTTTGATGACTTTAGCCTTCTGGTGATGTCAACCTTTTAAGGTTAGTTTTTGGAGGTCATCTCTAATGACATAGGTCTCACCTTATCTTTGTCACTTTATGGCTTTGATTTGATCTCCACTTTAATTTAAGTGCTTGAAGATCTGTTGTTCAAAAAGAATGGTACAGAATAATAGATAGGGTCTGAAAGCTTTTGATCATGAGAGTTGTGAGCTCTATTTGAGAGCTTTTGGATTTTGCTTGACTTCTGTTATTTATCTTAATTTGAATTGAAGATTTGCCTCAGTTTGTGCTTGATTTTGCTTCAAATTGACCTCTTAATTGAAAATGACATTCCTGCATTATAAGGAATAAAAGTTTGGTTATTGTCTCAATTCTCCATGAAGGACTTGGGAGAAGCATCCTATATCCTAGAAATAATGATCTATAGAGATAGATCGAAAAAGATATTCAGATTATCTCAGTCCATGTATATTTATACACTATGTTGAAGTGGTTCAGTATGAAGAATTTTAAGAAAAGCTATCTCCTGATAGGCTATGAAATTTTTCTCTTGAAGAGGGATTATCCGACAACTCCTCAAAAGAGAGAGCATATTACTAGGATTCCATATGCTTCGATAGTGGATTCTATTATGTACGCCGTGATATGTACGAGATCAGACGTGACATATTCACTAGGGATAGTGAGCAGATATCAGTCTGATCCAAGAAGAACCACTGGAAGGCCGTAAAGATTATCCTTAAGTATTGAAGAAATACCAAGGACTAGTGGCTGGTTTATGAAGAATCTGATTTGAAACTAGTGAAATTTACAGACTTCAATTTTCAGTCAGATTATGACGATAGCAAGAGTGTATCTAGATATGTTTTACCTTAAACGGTGGAGCAATCTATCGAAAAATTTTTAAACAGCACATTATGACCGACACAGTTTGCGAGGTGAAGTATATCGTGGCATCCGATACTGCAAAAGAAGCTGTATGACTATGAAAGTTCATCGACGAGCTCAGAGTGGTACCTTCCATCGATGGTCTGGTCCTGCTCTATTGCGATAGCACTGAAGCCATTGCTCAAGCCAAAGAGCCAAAGTTCCATCAGCACACCAAATATATTCTGCGCCACTACGACCTTATTCAGAAGATCATGGATCGAGATAACATCGAGCTTTAGAAGATCGATAGAAAAGAGAATCTGACCGATTCATTTACTAAAGCCCTCAACATCAAGAAGTTCGATTATCACAAGTCAAAGATGGGTATGCGATACTGTATCGATTGGCTTTAGTCTAAGTGGGAGTTGTTGAAAATTGTATCCCAAAGTTAATCGTCAGTCTGTTGACGATTGTGCTCATATTTGTACTTGTATATGAATTGATAATTAATAAATATTATTTGATTTTTCATCATAAAGTTATACATCTTCTTAATGAACTCCTATATTGTGATGAAGTTCTTAAGACTATCTTAATTGATAAAAGGAGAATTTATCACGCAGTCTTTAAAATTGGTTCACGACCAAACGATATGCTATTACTAAGACGATTACGATTATCAAGTGTAGATCATTGTATGTCATATGTATTAGTTATCCTCGTAATCAAGTGATGTGGAGATACTGGTATGGCATACAAGTGAGATGTAGAAGTACATCTCATTGAATGTGACCAACTACGGAGCACTCTACTATTAAGAGTAGCTCGCAAAGAGTATGGGTATAAGAGTCCCTCCGAGCTGAAATCATCACGGTGACTTACAAGTAACTCACTGTGCTTTGGTGTCGAACTATCTAAATTTTTAATTCAATGATAGAAGATCTCTGGTCACAGTCAAATACTTATGGTAGTCGGTGTATGGATTAAGATGAGATTGACCCTTTCGGATAGTTGAAGTTAATGCATCGTCGTATTTATTTAATAAAATCTTGATCAGGATAATCCATGTGATAAATTTGAAAGATTAAGATAAAATATGGTTGACTATTCCAGGATTGACAGTTAAATTTGGGTTACCTTGAGTATTAGGGTCAAAGCGATGAATTATACGATAACCATATACCAGTGGGTTCTTGAATGTTTCTTTGTCATCATTCGACCTATCTGGATATTAAATTTATTGCTAGATGGTTACATCGATTAGTTCAAAAAGTTATTCCTATGCTATCGACTTAATTTCGAACCTATGGGATCACACTCATAAGAAGTTACGGACTGATTAGATGACTGATCGATGATTAAGAATTATTCTAGGATTAATCATTAATTCGATTAATGGTTAGCCTTATGTAAAAGTTACAATCAATTATAGGAGGATTAATCAGCAATTAGATTGTTGATTAGCTCAATTTGATTGAGCAATATGATTTGGATCAAATATATATGAATTAGATTCAATTTGGTTTGACCTAATTGGGTTATGAGATGACCTAATTGATAAGGATGTTTGATTTCTGATTTGATCAAAAATTAAGCTCGATTAAATTCTAATTTAATCAAGTTTGGAACCTAATTAGATTGGGTTCAAATTAATCAATTGGGTCTAATCTAATTTGATTAGGAAGAAGCCCTAATTGGATGAAACCCTAGAGTCCAAATTAGGTTAGACTCTTCTAGTCAACCACCCTTGGAATGCCCCACCTTTCTCATCGCACAAATCTGATTTTGTGCGATGGAACTCCATACCAAAAGCTTCTTGGTCGGTCACTCTTGATAAGGATCAAGAGCTGGTTTAATATGGATCAAATTGTTGATCCATTGAATTCGAATTCGATTCGAATTTGAGGTTGGATGAGAGTTTGATTTCATCCATACCACCCACTGCCCACATCTATAAAACCCTTCCTTTGTGTGACAAAGAAGATGAATCAGATCTCTTCCAATGAGTTTTAGGGTTTTGGGCATGAGGCTTAGGGTTGGGCAGCCATCTATGGGCGTGTGAGCATAGAGGAGATTCTTCTCCTTTTGGGTGAGAGTCCTAGATCTATTCTTGGATTTTGGGAGAGGAAAATTCATAGAGAGAAAGAGTTCTTCTTCCCTTCTCCTAGCATCACATATTCCTTCTAGTCCATCTTCAGATCCAAAGGAGTTCGGGATGTCCGAAGATGGAAGATAGATCAACCATCCAGAGGTCGTTGCATGAGCTAGCACTCTCGAGACGATCGATCAGTATAGGACTTCAAGTGGATCACCTGTAGAGGCTAAACATCCTGTGTGGCTGTGAGCAATCTTCAAGATCATGACCTTTTGGATGTGAAGATCTTCTATCCACACAAAGGTATCGAGTTCTGAACTTAATAGATATGTAGATTAGATCTATGATTGCATATTTGATATGTTCATTAGTGCAGATTTTATTTTCAGATCATATACATGCATCATATCATGTTATAGATCCTAGG
>KE504884.1:671520-691218 GCA_000441515.1 Elaeis oleifera | reverse complement strand
CTCTCCTCTTCTTCTTTTTTTCTCTCTCTCTCTTTCTCTTTTTTTTGTCTCTTTTTCTCCTATCGCCCTTAATTTAGCTTCCAGTTGGGACAGCGATTTTTTTTTTTGGTGGCCATGCATGAGGCTGCATGCAGATCATCTCGGTGCCCCATCTAAGGTCGGGCGTATACGGTTTCAGCATTGGGAGGCATCTGCACATGGGACGATGTGGATGAAGAGCTTTCGCTGGGTATTGAGTTTGCTCTTGTTCATGAGGCTCTCAAACTGGCTCTTGTCCAGCACCTTGAAGGTATTGCTAATGAGCTTTCAAAGAAGATTTCCTTCCTAATTTTTGATCTTTCCAAGAATTCAAAAGTATGGAAGAGAAAATAGGACTTTAATATGATTAAGAAATTTTCATAATTTTATTCCTTATCTGGATCCTGCAATGTTTCTTTATTTGGATCATCCTTTCTGGATGTTGTGATCTTCTTCCTTATCTGGATCTTCCTTTTTGATTAAGATTTCTTCCGTCTGAAGCCCCCTAGCTTCGAGCCTGACTAGGATAGTTCTTGGAGGTCGTTAACTGATCAGATCTGATCAAAGTATGGTGGATCTAGAGAGGCTTCGATTGAAATCCTATCGATCTACACATGGTTAGGCTTGACTTATATTTGGCCGTTCTGTGGATGATCGGATCCAGTCGGTGTTGCAGCGATGCGATGAAATTCCTTCCGTTGACTACTCCTTCTCGTAAATGGGTCTAGATCCTTCCTTTAGCGCCAATCTACTGACGTAGATTTTTATCTCAAGGTTAGATCAGCTGGAGTTGGGTGGTGATGGCATGTCGGCGATGGTCAGACGGCAGCGGCAAGACCTGCAAAAGAAGTCTCTAACCAGAGTTGGCTTCGGTGGGGATGCTCCGACGTTCAAGTCAAATTTTATTAATAAAGGGAGGAGTGAGCATTTTGGGAAAGAAGAGATCACGTACCTCGAGGATCCCTCTTTAGGTCTTTATTTATTTGCGGAGGTTGAAAAATCGTGAAAAAGGGAGTGGCTGTTAAAGATCTTTTCACCCTCCATTGAATATCCTTGAAAATCTTGCTGGGCTTTCTGATTTTTTTAGATTTGATAGGTAGTGTCACTTTTTTAGCACATGGGGCCCACCTCCATTAATGGTATGGATTGACAACCAGCTGTTTTGAGAATGGAGGCTCTTCTTTTACTCCTGATTATTCCCAATATTAATGGTATGATGTGACAGAACCAAGACTAGGCCAAGTCTGATATGGCTTTATGTCCCTATATGCCTTACGTCTTCGGCTAGTACGAAATTACCCCCAACATTTACTAATCCATGAAAGTTGTTAATATCATAATCAATTTCTACCAATTCTATTAGCTTGAGGAGAATGTTAAATCTCACCAAGCATTAACAGAATGTTAAATCCCACCAAGCATATTCGTTGCGAAACATGCTTAAAAGTTGATTAATATTGTTGTTAGCATGCGAATGTTAGTCTGTGCAGGCATACATGGAGATCATCTACAGTTGAGTTCATGACCAAATGAGTTTCATTATAGTTCATAATGCTTGAAACATATCAATAACCATCTTCAAAGCGTGTCATGCATCCAAATTATTTTTAGGTAAACTTCATAAAAAATCCTAAATTTATGATCTTATTTAATTTAAACCCTGAATTTTAGTTTCTCACAATTTGTCTCCTAATCTTTTTATCCATTAACAATGTGACCCCTTCCATCACTCATGCAGTAAACAGATAATGGAAAATAGCACGTACCCTTTCAATTTTCCTACGTGCCACTTCTGTATTTTGGCGGCGAAAATCATTCACTTTCCCTCCAAAATGGCCTCTTGGCTCTGCAAAAGGCTCTGTTTCACAGAGTCATAAACAAAAAAAATCCGAGAAGAAGAAAAACAGAGAGAGTGTTTAGTTGGAAAAGTGGGGATCTAGAATTGAAATCAGAATGGATGACTCTCATTCCAACTATTTGGTTAAGAGGAGTTCCATTCCGATTCTGATTTCAGGATGAAATGGGAATGGCTCAATCTATATAAAACTCGATCCCTACTCTCCTCTATAGGGGGTGTTTGGTTCGTAACCGAAATTGAAATGGGAATGAAAATCGGAATGGCTTGGAATCAGAATCGGAATGACCAAATCCTCCGAAACGTTTGGTTCGTGATCGAAATCAGAATCGGAATTGGAATGAAAATTTGAATCCATAAAAGAGAGTAGGGATTGAGTTCTATATAGATTGAGCCATTCCCATTCCACCTGGAATCGAAATCGGAATGGAACTTCTCCCAACCAAATGGTTGGAATGGAAGTCACCTATTTCGATTTCGATCTCAGACCCCCACTCCACCCAATCAAACACCTCCTAGATTCAAATTTTCATTTCAATTCTAATTCCGATTCCGATTTCGATTTCAGTTACGAACCAAATTTTTTGGAGGATTTGGCCATTGCGATTTCGATTCCAAACCATTTCAATTCCCATTCTCATTTCGATTTCGGTTACGAATCAAACACCACCTCCAAAGTGTGTGGAAGGAGATTTTCATGATTAGTTTTGAGACTACCGAGAAATTATTGGATCCTCTCAGGCCCTCCTGTAGTTTCGAGACTACCGAGAACCTATTGGATCCTCTCAGGCCCTCCTATAAATTGGAAGAAGCACAACCCTGGATGGAAGTGGACTCAAGATGATCTGAAACGAGAACAAGATGTGATTGAAGAGTTAGCATCTCTGCTGGAAGAAAGTGATTGAGAAAGGTGATCTTGCAATTTGGCAACAACCCATCAACCACATAAAATGCATTCACAATTGGAAGTTCTATGAAACACCATGTCCATGCAAAAATGACAATCCAGATGCTACTCGGTAAGAGATCAGTTTCTCTCGGTGTACGTTCTTGCTCTACCTTATAGACTACCACTATTTTTGTGATTTTTTTGGCACTGGACTCAAAATTTATTTAGCAGTGGGCATGCATCAAAATAGTTGCAAAATGTTATTGCTTGATGCCGATAACTAGATGGCCCATAACCATGTTTCTACAAGAATACTACCTTTTAGGCACCAATGGTGATGCATATGTATGGCCAAAAAGAATTGAGCTCCACTGACAAAGACATAACGAGAAGTGTGTAGCTCAAGTGATGTTGTTTTGCTTTCATTTTTTGCTCTATTTTCTATACAATAAATAGCTATTACTGACTGATTGCAATATATAGGTGTAAGAAAATGGAGACTTGAATCGCCCCATTACCTGAGGAGAGTAGCTCAGAAGAAGTCGGTGGATGGGGCATTAGAAAAATGGCCAGAAAGGGCATTTGCTATTCCACCAAGGATAAGCAGGGGATCCATCCCAGGCATCACCATTAAGAAATTTTTAGGAAGACAACAATATGTAGGAGTGCTACAAAAAGATCATTCCACCTCTGACTTAGGGTTGCATTTGATAGCTAGTAATTTATCCAGATTGTCGGTAATTTAAAGAGGCCCCATCGAATTACTATATTTGGTACGTTCTTTGGATGGTAATCTAGATTGCCAAGATTACCTTGGCAATCCAGATTACCTCCTAAAAGGTAATCCAGATTAACTAAGGAAAGGGTGGTTATCCAGATTATCAAATATTTGGTAATCTAACAATGAAATATTTGGACGAAACTGCTTTCATCAAAAGGATAAACCAAACCCTTCTTTCCCTCTTTCCAACACGTGAAGCCATTCGTGCTGTTGCCTCCAAGCCCTAGCCACCAAAATCTCCCCCTCTCACCTCGTCTCCGATCGACTCGCTGCTGCTCAACTCATCACTGGTGACAGCTCTTCGGTTGGTAAGTCATAATTTTCTTTTTTTTTTCACTGTAGGCTATCAATTTTTGGGGATGGATTGTCTCCATGACCTGGTAGGCGGTGGAGCTGGATGAGGTGGCGCTGGGTGCTAGCCCAGAGAGGCCCTGACATCTCTCATGGGTGGCGGATGAAAGTGTCCCCTCAGCGATGAGCTCCTTCGTCAGTGAAATCTCCCGCGATGAGCTCCTTCGTTGGTGAAATCCTTAAGGCTGCAGGTGGTGGTGTTGGTTGTCAACAGCCCTTAGGTTGTTGAAGTCGCGGCCGGTGGTCCTGTGGAAGGTGGTGACGAGCTTGCCGACAGTGGGGATGCGATGGAGTTCCATCTGAGAGAGGTACCATCAGGAGATGTGGTTGAGTTCCACCTAGAGAGGTCTGGATGCACCACGAAGATGGCAGATACCGCTGGGGATACGGAAGGAAGAAGAAGGGAGAAATGGATGGCGAAGCCATTTCTTTCTTCTCTTCACTCCACTCCACTGGAGAGAGAAGAGCAAAGGGGAACAATGGAGAGAGATGATGATGGAAATATTATAATATATAATATATTTTTGTTCTCTTATTCTGAGAAATTAGAAATTTTGTGCATGGGTGTAATCTGATTAGCCATGTTGGCAATGGGGGATTGGTGCAGGAGCTCCAAGCTACTGGTGCTCCTACAAATCACAAAGCACCAGGTGCTTTGTGGTTTTCACAATATTCCTTTTTAACATATACTTTGATGAAATATTTACTTAATATTTTGCTAGATTTTTGAATACTCGTTATGTTGCTAGAAATTATCATTGAAATATATTATTTCTTATAGTAATATTATGATTTAGATGGATCAATTGTCAGAGAAGTTGCTTCCAAAATTGGTATCTATCATTACAATGTATATCAACTTTCATAGGGCCATTGTTTTGTTAACTGGCATATTACATACATATTGTACTTATTTGTCGATTACGAGAAGAAACAAGAGAAGAAGGATTAATCTTGGTGAATATGATAAATACAAGATCAGAAAAATCAGTTTGAGGAGGATTGTATTTGATTCTAAGCTGGCATGTATAGAAAATACACGCATAGATAGAAGAAGTTTGTATATATTATGTGATATATTATAAACTACTGGGAGATTGTCGAGTATCAAAAATATGTGTTGAGGAGATGGTTGCTATATTTTTACATATATGTGCTCACCATGCATGAATAGAGTAATTAAAAGATAATTTATAAGGAGGGGTGAGACAATTAGCAGGCAGTTTACAGTTATGTTGAAGTCTATTCTTTTTATCATGAAATATTGCTCAAGAAACCAAAGTTCGTACTTGATAACTCAACCGACTACAGATGAAAATAGTTCAAGATAATTTTTCTAATTACGTAGATAAATGTTATGTTAATTTAAATTATTTAAGAAATATTTATAATAATATAATAATAACAATAATATATTGATTTATTGTAGAATTGTTAGGTGCCTTAGATGGGACATATATTAGATGCATTGTCCTGGACATTGACAAGCCGAGGTATAGAACAAGAAAAGGTGAAATAGCTATGAATGTTCTAGGAGTTTGTAGTCAAGATATGAAATTTATCTATATTTTACCTAGCTGAGAAGGATTAGCTGCAAATGTTAGAGTACTAAGAGACGCTTTATCAAAAAGAAGTGGCTTAAAAATGCCACAAGGTAATTGTTCTAATTACTTCGAACTTATTTTTTAACACATGTCGAACTTGTTTTCTAACATGATTTTTTTTATGTTAGATTTTTATTACTTGTGTGATGCTGGATATACAAATGGAGAAGGATTTTTAAGTCTATATAGGGGTCAACACTATCATTTGAATGACTGAAGACAAATTCATCAACCAACAATATCATAAGAATATTTTAACTATAGGCACTCATCCGTTAGAAATGTCATTGAGAGATGCTTTGGATTTTTTAAAATAAAATGGATGATTCTTAGAGAGAAATTATTCTATCCAATAAAAATACAAGCAAGAATTATTAATGCATGTACTCTTCTTTATAACCATATTAAAAGAGAGATGTCAATCGACCCAATTGAGAATGAGGTGCCTGATGCCTTTCTGATAGAAGAAAATAGCAATGAAGGAGAAATGATTGATCACATTGAGAGTACAAATGCTTGGACTCAATTTAGGGATGACTTGGCACAAGAAATGTGGGATCAATCCACAGCTTGAAGAAATGCTTAACATTATTGTAAATTTTGCTATGTATTTTATATCTTGTATTACTATTTGATGTATTTGAGATTTTTTTTTAATATTTTGTATTTCAGATGTTATTTTCAGATTGTTTGTCTTAATATGAACCTTGTTACTGTTATTTAAAATTTTTTATTTAACTTATTGTTGTTGTCATTTTTAGACTTGTAATATAAATATCTCTTATCTTTTGTATTAAATAATTATTTTTAGATATGGATGCTTCATCCAGTCAAAGAAGAAATCTGGGAAAAAGCATCAATAGAATACGGAGTAAGATGCTATGCTAATTGGATGTATGTTTGATTTGAAGAATGATCCTATGTAGAGGGGAGAAGGCGGCAATTTCAAGTCTGGGTTCTTACTTTAGTTGGAAAAGATAATGGCAAACAAGATATCTAATTGTGGCATCAAGGCTCAGCTACATATCTAATCAAGGTTCAAGTTGTTGAAACAACAATATAGTACTATTTATGATATGTTGAACGCATCAGGATTTGGATGGGATGATGCAAGAAAATGTATTACTTGTGATCAAGATGTATGGAACAATTGGGTCCAGGTAAATGCATTATATATTAATTAATTTTTATTTTTATTTAATTTTTGATGCTTTAGGTATGATTTGCTCAATTTATATTGGTTCGTTATGATAGAGTCATCCTCAAGCATCTGGTCTTCGGAACAAACCATTCTTACACTTGGAAGAACTCTCGATCATATTAGAAAAAATTGAACAACAGATCTGAAGACCGAAGATCTTGTAGATATAGTAGTTGAAATCCTTGCAGATATGATAAATAGTGAAGAAGAGGTCCAGTTTGTAGATCCTATTGGATTTGAGAGTAACAGCTCCATTCTCCAAACTCCTATAGTCATCCTCAACAGAGTACTTCATCCTAGAACCAGTCAAAGTCAAGAAAAAGGAAGGTCTCTAATGAGGAAGAAGTGGCTCTTATAGGCAACTTGATTAAAACTGTAAGTAATCTTAGAGCAATGTATCAAGCTTCAAGTAAAGGTATTGATAAGTTGGCAGATTGTTTCTAGTTTCTTGCAAATAAGCAAGAATTGAAGAAGGTTTATGAGGCAATAGCTGAGATTGAAGATTTGGAGCTGCATGAATCGTTGATGGTTAAAACTGGATCGATAATTTCTCGTGATAGTGCAAGTTTAACTTACTTCTTTTCACTACCTCAAAGATTGAAAAATATCATATGTTGGATGTCCTTGGTTTGAATCATAGTTAGGATATTTATTTTGCTAGTTGTGGTTGTCTTTGGTGCTATGATTGTTTGGTTGGATTTTCTATGATAGTTTGGTATGAACATATTAACTTTTGTAATGTGTAGTTGTTTCAACAAACTACAAATGCTTTATCAATATTTTTGGATTTGAACATGTTTACTTTTATAGTTTGGAGCATCTCATTGCAACAATATGTAAGTGACCTGGTGTATCAGATAATATTGTATCTATATAGGATGGCATGGTTCTTTTGATGCTTTTGCTGAATCCTTAATTATTCTTTGTGTGGCTTTGCTAAAATGTTTTGAATTTCTCTGGAAGCTGCAGGAAACAAAGATGTTCTATAAACATTTTATTTTTCCATTGGATTTTTGCGATCAGTTTCTAATATGAATTTGTCAAACTATTCCTGCTCACCACAGACTACTGCCTGTTTTTGTTCTCTTGTCTTTGGTGTAGTCACAGTTCTCCTTTAAACAGCCTTGCATTCAGAAATGATCATATGCAACTCATCAATAAAGGCATACCAGTGTTATATCACTAGATGGTGGAACTGGATGGAATAAAGCTTTTTAAGACTCTGTTTGCCATACTGAAGTGCAAGTCCTTTTTGTGGTTGCTATAATGCTGATGCATTTCTTATGTGTTTTTTTTGGTTGAAGGACACGATTCTGAAAGTAAATCCATCTTTTACAGAAATTTATAATATATTTTTTTTTCCTTCTCATGTAGTATGTTCATTTCTTTAACGGAAATATTCACTTGGATCATTCAACCTCTTGGGTCACACTGCTCCTGCCCAGGCAGGATCACTGCTGCTGTTAGGGCCTTTTCTGGATTTTTGCTTACAGTGCGGCTGCTATGGAAAGTACTGAAATGTGTTTAAATCCTCTTAATTTTCATATGATGTGATGCCTTCATGTTCGTAATTTAAAGAGTGGATCTTCTGATTCTGTACAAGTCCTTTTGTTAAGTAAAAGAACCATGTCTATGGTAATATATGTTTTAAGCTCTAGAAGTAGATAGACATTCAACAACCGACAGGCATCTTAACGTGTTGCAACTTTATGGTTGTACATATGGTGCATTCCACATTTAAATTCTGTTCATGCAAGGAAGCAGCTCAAAAGGCAACATTGCTCTAGAGAGGCACGAAAATCTAAAATAGAAGATTGAACAAGAAATTGCTTTTTTTTTAATTGTCTATGGGGAACCAGGCAGAAAAGGAGCGTTGGTTGTGCTGGTGAGCAGAAAAGTTCTGTTCTTGGTGCTGGTGATGGTTGTGGTGACAGCAGTCATGAAGGTTTGCATGCTAGTAGTGAGAGTAGTGGCACTGGCGAAGGTGGTTTAATTGTGATTGGTGGTTGATGGCAGCATTAGCAGTGGCATGATCGTGATGGCAGGGGCATTCTTGTGATCTTAAATGGCAGTAATGCCGGTAGTGATATTTACAGTGAAGCTGGTTCTAGTGATTCCAGTGGTAACGATCGTGCTTTATGGCTGTGGTTGGATAAGATCAGAGCCTGATAAACTCTCTAATGGCATATTCCTTGCGCAAGCATTTTAGTTTTTCCCTGGTATGTGAAAGGAGCTAATAAAAATAGCATATATGTGATGGCAGTCGGTACTAGAATGATGTAGAGTATAAATTATAATATATAAATTTTAATCAATTCGATTTAAAAATATTTAAAAATTGATGTTATATTATCAGTAATCTGATTGTCATATCAAATATGTCAATCAAAATTTTCAATAATTTTACTATAATATTATTTGCATGTATCAAATATAATAATTAATATTATTGATAATTTAATAATGACAATCTATCTTATAGATTATTTTTAAAATTATATGCATCAAACGCAATCTAGGAGTGATATAATGAACATGAATGCCAATTGGAGGGGAGGTGCACAGGAGGATGGGTGATGAATGGGGTGATGAATGTAGTACCTGCTGACTCACAGCAGGACACAATTGGTGTCATTTATGATCGAGGTTCTATTGGTACCTATCACGACTAATGTGAAGCTTTCTCGATGGTAGGGTTGAAAAGGATTTGATTGATTCAATTTAAATAATTTTTTAAAATCAAATTAATATTTTGATTTAAGAGATTTTTAAAATTAAATATTAATGAAAGATAATTAATTTTTATGGTTCGGTTTTATATCGGTTTGATTTGTTCAAGTAATTTTTCAAGATATTTGAATTATTTGAACGATTTTTCGATTTAAGTGGATTGATCGATTTGATTTTATTTTTTATTTCTTTATTATAATTCATAATCAAATCAATTTGATCCAAATTAGATTGAAATAGGATCAAATCAACATCTCAGATTCTTGATTCATATAAACTACAAAGCCCAATTTTGAACAAACATATAATATGGATGTATATATAGATATATGAAGCATATAACATGAGTGTATATATAAATATATGAAATGATGTCATTTTAATTTCAATATAGTGGATCAATTTGGTTTCAACAGATCATATAAATCAGTAAACCAACAATTAAACTAAATATCAGTTTTCTATTTATTCAATGGAACTAAATCATTTAAACCATTAAACTGTCATATTTGGTTTGGTTCGGTTCGGATCGGATTGGACAGTTTAGACAGTCTGAGCGAAATTTTTTACACCCCTATTCGACATGTCCAAAGACTTATGACTTCAGGTATGGTGATGGTGTATTCAGCATTTATCAAGTAACAGAAGAGCTCCTCTATCACTTATATTATTCATAATATATTATTAAAAATTATTTAGAGAGAGAAAATGATTGCCCATCATCAAATCTCCTTCTAGATGCTCAGTTTCTTCTCCTTCTCCTATTTTGTTTTTGGCTTTGTAAACATAGCCTTTTACAGAGCTAATATACTACTTTGGTGGGAAAATGGATGGTTTCGGTATGAAATTAAAACCACATGTCATCCAAAAAATATGTAGGCTTCATTTCAGAGTGCCACATAAGAAAATTGAAAAGCATGGGTGATGTACGTGCTATTTTCCATTATCTATTTAACGCCTGAGTAACGGGGGCCACACTGTTAATGGATCAAAAGGTTTGGAGCCGAATTGTGAAAACTTGAAATTCAAGATATAAGTTAAATTGGATTATAAATTAAATTTTTATGAAGTTTAGCCTTATTTTTTTTCTAAAAAAAAAGCACATCTAGAAGCTTAGTGATAGGGATGGAGGTCAAGATTGGATGTCCTCAGCTCACAATGTCTATTACTAGATCTTTGAGACACGTAAGACATGTGAGAAAGGATTGATCAATGGCGCAAGGTGATTCTTTCTCATTCTTTTGCTCATCCTAGCCAGAGTCTCCATTATAGTAGAACTTCCCGTTAATCATGTGAAATTTAATATATTGAACGTTAATGGACATTCAGGTGTTATCTTTACATGGTAGTATGGATGTGGTTTTCATTTTTCAAAAACATGCTGATTTGTTGGTGGCCGGAGGCTTCCATCTTTTCGAGCCTTCAGCTCTGAAAACTGAGCTTCATGCTGTCTGGATGGATATTATCTTTATCAGATAAGAGTTATAGGCGGAGAGAATTTTCATCGAGGATGACTCTGCTATCATCATTGGATAGATTCGTGATAGTAGGAGGCAGTTGAAAGCCTATCCACTCTTCTTTGACATCTTTGACATCTGAACTACACTTCACCTTCCAACTGCAGTGGTGGTGTGGCATATCTATCAAGAGACAAATGGCATGGCAGACTGGGTTCATCATTTATTGTGGAGCACTCTGGAGACGAAGCTTGGTAACAGGATGACAGTATCCCACCGGCCCTATAGAATTTTTGTATTCTAACTCTCTGGGCTGCTCTCACATTAGAGTGGTATGACCGCTCGTATGTATACCAAAAAAAAAAACATACTGATTTGGGAAAACTCAATGTTAATATTTGCTAAGATTAGCCCATTAAACAATGAAAATGTACATAAATTGTTGGCGCATTTCTTCCACTATTATTTTGAAGAGATTTTTTACTAGAATTAAATAGTGTGCCAATATGTATGTTGATTCATAGAAATCAAGGATCTCCAGTCTGGTTGGGGTCTTCATATCTTATTAAGTATAATCATTCATATTAGAATATGCACAAGAAAATCATCTTTAAAGCTTTTTGTTCTTCTTTATATTATTTCAGACATGATGGATCAAAACAAGTGATGCAGTTTTTTAAACTTAAATGGTCTGCCATCTGTTTCATATTTTTGAAGTTGGAGATCAAATCCTTCTGGGGCTGTTTCACAACATCCTATCTTTCTAATTATGACCAAGTCATTTAAGGATACGATCCTAGGCCATGTCAATCTTACTAAACATCAGTTCAACTTTCTTACCAAAAAAAAAAAAAATCAGTTCCACCAAAACAAATATCACTAATTACCATCAGATAATAAATGTATCAGAGGAACCCTCCTTGTCATAGTGGTTGTATCTTTCACGTGAAAGGAGATGATCCATCCACTGATCCAGAAAAATCATCAAGAATTATAAAATTTAAACTTTATTCAATCAATAGAACGAGCTATTTGAGAAGATTACACCATCTAAGATAACGATTCATATTTAAATAGATATTTACTTAGTTCTATATCCAAACTGTAATTATCGAAAATACTAAAATTTTAAATTATTTAATTAATAACCAACCATTAGGACCATCCACCAACTCGAGAGTCAATAAAGAGGATGCACATCAGCTTGGTGAACTTTATTCGTTTTTGTTCTTTAAAAGTTTTTTTTTTCCCCGTTAGACAAGCAATGGTGTTCTTCTAAATCATGCTAGGACGTGCTTTGCACCCATTTACTTCTTTAACACCACGTTCAAATCCCCTTCATACTTTCTATTCTGTTGCTTATTTTAGACATGGCTAATGCTGCTTTGTCTTCCTCTCTGATGTGTTTCTTCTTATTCTCTGTGTTGTTTCAGTCAGTAAAAATTGGGGACATCTTGGGTACGCTTATTACGTCCGAAGTGGGTTTCGGTGGCTGGCATATCCATTTCACAATAGCTTAACAGGATTTGGGAGCATTGCTTTTGGATTTGTCTTTGCTGGGTTATATTACATCCTATGGATTTACATCACTACTCTATAACATATCAATGTCTCCTTTCTCTTCAGCCTTTTATTGGTTGTGCTTGCCCATATCTGATTTACATCATTTGAATTTCTGTTGTTATTTGGTTCATCGGGTGTTCAGTTGCTTCTATTCATTAAGACGGCGTTTCTTATGCTGCTTTGCTATGATCACCCACTATGCTACCTGCTGTTCCAATTCTTCATGAAGTCCGGACTGTCAAGCAACTCTACTATGCGAGTATTTATACTTACAGATCTATCTTGCAAGGAAATTTCATATGGCAATGGATATCGAATGGACAACATAAGCTTTTCATTGCATCGGTTTACTGCTTCCTGGAGACTCCATTTGTTTGTACCACATTACTTCACTTTCCTGCACTAGGGGTTGTTTCAGATTTCCCTTATTTGTGAGATGCGATGCTTGCCGCTTTCAAATCCCACCTACAGACTCTATGCTTTTGGACTTACTGCATATTCTTCAGTTTCTCATAGGATTTGTATTACTCTCAGCAGTATATACACTTCACTAGGATGCATGGCTGCTGGTTCCACACTTTTCATTCTCTACTTTGTCATTATGTTTTCCCCTTCGGTTTGATGTTGATTCTCTTACACTTTCTCTGTTTATGTGTTACTACAAAGGCCATATGCATGAACTTTCCTTGTGAATAAAGATTATCTTTCTTAACCAAAAAAAAAAAATCCCGTTCATACGTGCGGACCGAGTTTGGCGTGGGTCTCACCTTCAAACCCTGAAACAAAAGAAAATATGCACCATGATCCCATCCATCTATCAATGCCATGTGATAATAATGAACGTAGAAAGAAATATTATTAAATATATATATCATGAGCCATGACCACCATTTCATGCCCATTATGGAAGTGCATGCATGGGACTGGAAAGCGTCCATTTCACACGTACTATAGGACAAGTTACCCATCGAAATCCCAGGTTCGGCTATCGCCGGTGATAGGCCATTAGCGTGACGTGTCAAACAATCTATCGAAGGGACCCACCATATTGATGGATGCACGGGATCCGTTCCAGATGAATTGCTGACATCATGTAGTGGGTCCCACCATTCAACTGCCCAACTATGCGTACCATTACCAACCGCATCCGCTGGTGGGTTGCTATTTGGCTCCTTCACCGTATGCCATTGGCTGGGCCACTCTTTGTCCGGGTCGTTAAGTTGGGCCTGGGATGGATCTTGACATATGGGCCTGCGTGACATAATTCCCTGCCACCAATGGTGAGACTCGAAGAGATATTGGAAAAATTAAGATGTGACTTAAGCAATTTCAAAAGAAAAAAAAGTAAGGGATGAATTATTCCATCATTTCATAGAAATAGATTGGTCAAAATAGAGTATTTATGATATATCAATTTTCTAAATACTAATTTTCATGTCATGAAAAAAATGATTGATTCCATGCTGACTATTCGGCTGAAAGAAGGTGTAATAAGTGGCTAAGTTACATAAGTGGCTAAGTAACTTTTGTTCTTCTCATTCTACTTCCATGCACAGCTTTGATGTCCAGAAGTGTGGGCATGAGCTTTAAAAGGATTCTTGCGAAAAAATTTGTTAAGATTATTAGTTGCAAGTCGCTAAAGAAATTGACCTTATTGTGTCGCGATGCATATTCTAGACAATATATCAGTTCAAATATCTTACTAGATATTTTTGTGAAAATGATTTGCATGTGATTCTGTGTGGATGAAAGATATATAAGCTCATTGCTTGTTTTGTTGAGCCCATGTACTCAGTAAGGTATAGTACTATTTGGAATGCAAAATAGCTTCTTACCCTGGCTTATGCTTAGTTCCACACCATGCTCTATCTTCTCGGTCAGACTTGCTGCAGACATGACCGTATCTTGACCTAAATGGTTTAGATCCTTCATGCTTGAATTAATGTATTTCATGGGTGACTAGGTAAGTAGATCAACTTCCTCATAAGGTGGCTGGATGAGGGTAACTCTTTATCATGTGCTAATCATATACATGCACAAGTAATTAATCTACATGCTTGTATCAATATATCAATCTACGTTCAATCTACGTTCCTGAGCTCGTCTTTTACTAGACTATCGTCTTGTCCCTTCATTAAGTGAAGAAGTTATGTCCTATACTACGTGCACCATGTGTCTGTATATACGACCAATCATAACCGCTCGTTTCTATGAACTTTATTCATCAACATATATCTTGGCATCTTACTATAGGAATGAGTGGCTATAATTTATAGTGTGTACTGCCATGTGATGTATACAGAGTATGGTGTAATTCCCTGTGTCAGGACTCAGGTGGGGGATTTATTTGGACAGGATCTACTCTGAGGTCTGAGCTGTAGACAACTTGGCATGGGGCCCATAAGCAATCAGGGGACTGGTCCAGCCCATGTTTGAGTTTAATCCTCAGCAATAAGTTGATTTGGGAATGTGGATTCGGCGAGCATTGTCAAGTATCATGACTGTGACGTCCAAACAACGAATTCAAAACAAAATATCTCCTTGTCTCCCAGCATTTGTCAATTTCTTCTGGCTACTTCTAGTTTCTTCTTTTCTCCCTAGATCTTTCTCCCATTTATTTAATTTTTCAACTCTGTTGCTCCTTTTATCCTTAGAAAGCGTGCTTTTGTTGAATGAATCATATGTCCCTTTAATATGTTGAGCTAGCTAGAATAGGCTGCTACAGATCATGGTCAAAGCATGCAGCCGGAGTTTGGCCGCCAAATTGCTTTGGCCCAAGATATGCATGTATGCATACTTTGATTTGATTTTTTAGTGGAGATTAAGATGAGTGACACCTTATTGTAGATAGTCTGTTTGTATTCTAAATTAATTTATCAGGTTTTTGGATGCTTGAATGTATCAAGCATTCTCTTCTGCAATATACTTGGGTGTTGTCTACCTCAAAAAAATGGTATCAATATAAGCAACAAGTATCCTCTTCTGCAATTTACTTGGGTGTTGTCTATCTCAAAAAAGTGGCATCAATATAAGCAACAAGAAGCCACAACTAAATGATGATCATATCATGCTGCATGCCTCTAAAAATATTTTGTGCATGCCATATGATTATATTATGCTGCATGCTCCTAAAAATATCTTATGCATGCCATACATGCATGCCGATTCTTTAAAATATTCCTTCGATACCCCGCATTTTATGATGGGACTAACTTATAATCACCCTTCGTAAGTAAGAGTACATATCTTAGCATTGACCAGATATTCCAAGCATTGCAAAACACCAAGACTTTTTATCATATTAATGTAACAAGGTTATAGGTCCCTAGATGAGTTCATCAAGTTATGAATTACTGTTTTTTTTTACTAGTTGAGGACAAATAATTATGATGGCTTGTGATTTATTCATTGAGCTAACATCAGTAGAACTATAAGTCTACAACTTATGAATTTCAATCCAATGAAAATTCAACGCCAAGCACAAGAAATGAATTTAGTTACTTTGTTAAGAACATTACTAGAGAATAACATGGGATTTAAATGATAAACTTGAGAAATAAACTAGGTTTAGCCTCTCCTTTTAAGTAGACCTAGGACTAGGACCGTCAGGCAACCTTAGAAATAGTATTTGGTTTATTGTAAAACACATATTTGGAGGAAAAATTGAAAACAGTGTTGTTGGTTTGCAAATTTTTTCTTTTGCAAGAAAGTAATAACAAAAAAGAAAAATCTTGGTTTTGAATGAGTGTCTTGTTCTAGAAGAGACAGCCCATCAAAGAGATTCAACAAAGTGGCACCTGGATATCTCCAGATTTCATACCTTGGCTTCACGTAGATTCGGCTCACAGGTTGATTCCCTCCTGATAAACTTCAATCCCTCCATCAATGCTGCTGACAAATGACAACGATGTAAAACGAAACTTTCATAATAAAAATTCGTTCGGATGAGGATAAAAACTAAATGACCTAACTCTACTTCAAAATCCGCTACATAAGTTACAACATCAAACAGCTTTTTCAGCAAATTGGAAAACAACACGTGGGCAATCTCATATTACGACCACGTATTGTATTCTTGTTTTAGGCTGATGTGGTCTCTGAACTCGAATTTTATAAGAGGGATCACATCCCTGTCAAACGATCACCATCGTCCACTTTCTCGGCGATAGCTACCTGTCATCGGACGGCCTAGAATTCACCAATGGGTGAAGAGAATCGCGCGTGCAATCTGATGCAAGCCCACTCTCTGGTCTTCCACCACCGCCAATGGTGGCAGCTTGCATCACGTATAAGAATGGTATGATTTGGCCCAACACTAATAACCTATAACCAAAATGGAATATCTTGTCTCTAGAGCATGGTTTAGATTAAATAAACATATCTGCCTTTTGACTCTAGAAACAGCTGAAAGCCACATTGCCATAACTCTGCACCTCACAATATCTTGACTTTATATAGAAGCGTAACTTTAATTTGTAACAGCTATTTCATTTTTTAAATACAGAAGACAAAAAATATTAATTCTCATGTTAAATACCTTAATATTATCATTTTAATTGAGAATGCCGATAAGTAAAATTCATAAAATATCCTGGGTCGTGGATTGCCTGTAATGCACCTCATGGTTGTTCTTTACTAGAGAAGATTTTGCATGTTTACTACCACCATTCAACACCAATTTATTTGGACAATGGGCTCCAATAACATGATAAATGTTTTTTATTATCCTTTGATACTAATATTCCCCGAAATGCATCGCCCACTTTTATAAGTATGGATGTGGACATTTGCATGAAAAAGTACTGATGCATGCGGACATTAAAAATTGGAAGGTGGCTGATTTCATTGCGATAGAACCTGGAACAAGATAAGGTTGTCGTCTATCTTCTTGGTTGAAACGTTGGGTAATATTTGTAAGATTCTTCTGCCGAAGGGTTAATGGTCTAATCAGCTTTTGGTGGAAGAATGGACAAGTTAAAGCATCTATTATATATATATATATATATAGATTGCTAATGCCTCTTTCTCATCAACATAATAGTTCATACTTGGATTTGGAAATGCTTCCTCACTACAATATGGTTCAAAACCTTCTAGTAGAAATTACTATAGCATAGGAATCCTTGTAAATAGGTGCTGCGTAGAAAGGGAATCCTTGACATTGAAATATTGTCATGCAACTTTTGTTTGGGCTAGAAGGACAGCAATCATGCTTTGTTAAGCAACGTAGGACTAATTTAAAGGTTACTTATCTACGAGTATTATACCCTCCTTTTTGCTGGAGCTGTTCGATTTGCTATTTCATCCTAGGTGGAGACTGATAAAATCTTTGACGGTTAAAACTGGATTGTTTATATGAAAAAGTCTGGAATGAAAGATAATTTCAAAGAGAGAGTTCTTCTGGTGGTGATGCAATGAGACAACTCAATACCAAAAGGCCTAGTCAAATATTTCTTAGGGACACAACCAAGATACTAGGGAAACTTTCTAATTGGATTACCCTTCGTTATGGATGGTAGTAATGTTACTTGGTTACCCCTTCCTTGGTGTATTGAAGGTTAACTTTGACAGTTATGTAAGTGACATTCCAGCTAGTGCTCAAATTGTTATAAGAGATTATTTGAATCATCTAATCTACATTGCTGGGAAGAGACTACTCCCTTGTTCAATTCCATCTGTAGAATTAGCAGCAACTTGGCAGAGCTCATGTGTTGCTATATTCAAATTTCATGCTTCTCATGTTTGGTTGAGGAAGGTAATTGAGCCATAATGATCTCTTGGATCATTGATTCTGATGCTAATGGGCCTCATATTCATCCTCTTTAAGAGAGATTTTGCAAATGAAAGGGGCATCATGCATATTCAAAGCCACTTATACCTATAAGAAAGATAATCAAGTAACTGACTCATTGGCCTCGGTATGTACGTTGGCTGATGTGTGAAGGGTAGTGCTTAGGTACCAAGCTAGTTAGTCTCTAGGCTAGAAAATGCCTTCAGTACTTTGTATCTTAGATCTTGATTCTAGGTTTGCCACCTCCTCTGTACCTGAAAAAATTTGATAAAGTCATTGGAGATTGATACTCATAACTTTTGTTGATTGCAGTATTTGTTATTGCCTATGAGCCTCTGTTACAATAAGAAGCAGAAGTTATTGACTAGAGTTGTAAACAATAGCAACAACAATGGTCCCCTTTTCTAAAAATATTTTTATAACTCTAACCAGTCCACAATTTGCCAAATATTATACTTTAATCAGTGATTCGAAAATATATCTATTAAATAGAAAATAGAAATAAATATGTGGTCCTCCTCATTCTTTTCTAATCAGCAAAACAAATGAAGAAAATGTAATTACCAACAGTGGGAGACCAAAATTCCATTGTGAATGCCGGATAATGCCATGATAATTATCTTAAATAAAAAATTGATACTTTTGAGATAGGACATAATGTAGGCATAGATGCCATTACAATATGGAACTCCTATGATGCAACTGACGTGCCACAAAACCATCCCATTATAACTGCTCTATACCTGCTGTTATTTATTTCTCAGTCTCACTGCTCATCATTCCTTGATCACATGCTGGTAGAAAAAGGAAAACAGAGACATTGGAAGTTGGTTTACGGCCCAGTCGCCAGTGGCTACTGGAAAGTGGCAAAATATCATTCCTTCCTTTTGTAGAGGGGGTTTCCTAGAAGTGAGAAGGAGGCAATCATGCCATCAACTTAAAGGTGACTCTTTTAAGGTCAGGAGGAGAAAAGGTTGCACTCCTTCCCTCCCCTCTGTAAAGGTGTTCCACTGGTTGGATTAGGCAGCAACTGTTCCATGGTATGATGGCTTTGTTGCACATGTTATGGAGTTGGTACTGAGCAACTGCGTTATTATTATAATTACAAGTAACATTGAGGTAAGGGAATATTAGAGCAAGGCTATCTCTGATGGTATATCATGTAGGATGGTAGCTAGTGGTGAAGGTAGGATTTGTCAGCTTTGCATGCTAGTCGTAGGATGTGCAGGCTTTAGTTTTGTTCTTTTCATCTGGCTAATCTTCCCAGGATGTCATTGTTGTCAGTCCACACCATTCTATTATGGTTGTTGAATGGCACCTCACCCTCATGACCCAACTCTGACTTCGGTATACGGGCTCACATATAAATCCTGAGAATAATTCATAAGCCCCTTTTTGATCTCGGAATATATATCTTGATCATTAATTGCCCATGCTTGGTCATATATATATATATAT
>KE504884.1:656368-670218 GCA_000441515.1 Elaeis oleifera | reverse complement strand
ATATATATATATATATATATATNTTTTTTCCATATAGAAAAGCATACAACATATGAGATGTTAAAGGCATACGACGTATAAAATGCTAAAGATTATATTTGTCTGGTTGAAGCGAATAGTTCAAACTTAAGAGATGCTTTTATCTCGCATACACAGATTTATTTGCAGTGACATAGAGAAGTTGGTACCAAGCCTAGGCAACTTCATTGTACATCATTTTTTCTTGTGAGAGAAAGGGAGAGAGACTTGTCTGTGTTATACTTGTCAAGATCTAATTAAATTCTGGTGATTTTAACATTCAATACTAAAATCCAGAACTTTTTAGTTTAAGTAGAAAAGGTGTGATATTGCTGGGATAAGATCCAGCTCACTTTACTTGTCAACCATCTTATTTAGAAAAGGTTCTTTTGCAAAGTGGCAAAGTATTCCTCATTACATATATATAATTGATTTGCAAGGTCAGTCCAAGCTAAGATGTTATCAATGCTGCTAATTCTTTACATAAGATCGGGATATACTTGGAAAGACCAAGAAATTTCTTGAAGGAAGGAAGCACAAGATTTAAAAATGACAAAATGTTCTTTCCACATTATTTAGAAATAAACAAGGAAAAAGAAATTATATTGTCACGTAAGTATGTGCTTATAATTTACCTTTTTTCTCTCTAGTCTTGAAACTTTCTTGTATATATATATATTTTTTTTTGCAAAATATAATTCCACCTATTAAGATTGCAAGACTTTTCAAACAATCATCGAGAGAAAGAAAACCATCTCATTTGGAGCAATGCATTGTTGTGTGGGCAGGCTCTTGGTGCAGGCTATCAGTTAAAAGAGGGATAAAAATAAAGGTACATAAGCATCAGCTTTATAACTTTGTGAAAAAAATTGTAAGATATCTATATCTTTCCTTTTAAAGTTGATTGAGCCCATCATTTAGAATGAAACGGAACAAAGATCATTAAGTAAAAAGAAGAAAAGAAAAGTAATACTTTAATTAGAGCCCCAAGAAAGAGAACATACAAGTGCCCAGCTTCTTGTCATGGACCACCACAGCATGCTCTCATCCAAGAATGGGTTATCTTTTTTGGTAAATCAAGAAGGGGTTAGCTAAAGAGCAACTCATTAGTGGGCGTTAGTAGTGGTTCGGCACAACAAAGGATCAAGGGCCGTTGCTTTTTCTTGCAATCATATTTGTCTGATATGAAGATTTGGATTTAAATTTCACATACAATGTTCCGTACTAATATTTCAGTCAAGTCAAGCAAGTAGTAATGAGCTTGATTAGCTTCACTTTCTAATCCTAATCTTAGAACTTGTACGTTATATTCCTTGGTTGGACACTTAAGAACAATTTAACTAGGCTTCATGATTTACTTGTTCAGGTTAATGGTTTAAATTGACAAGGTTCTAGAAATTTTTGGTAATTGATGCTAAGATTTTTTTTTTACCGTACATAAATACATTACACCATATTCTCTCTTTTAAGAGCTAGTAAATGATTTAATGTTGTTTGCTCTTTTCTTTATTCAAGGATAAAACATAATTTCATGGTCTTCGAAAAAATCTGAAATTTCATAATTGCTGGCGGTTCCGCATTTGGACACATGTCCACTTTCCATAAGCCCCATCCTTTCCTTTCATTTACAATACTCTCCATTAGGGATACAAAAGAATCAAGTTGCATGCGAGCTATTTGAGCTTGAGCTCGGGCTTAACTCGAGTAGCAAAATATGCAGTTCGAAGCCTCACAAGCTTATTCAAGTTTATATAAATGTTCAATAATATTATTTTATTTATAATATATGTATATTATGAATAGATTAAGGTTTGAATTTGAGTTTGAGTATGGTTTTATTGATATTCAAGTCGAGCGGGTCGATCTCAAATATTATCTTTTTTTGATTAAGTCGAGCTTGAGCCTCTAGCTACTTGACTCAATTTTGGCTCGATTGCACCTCTAATCTCCATCATCGCTCTTTTAGCTTGCAACCCAATCCCATTGCCACTAGGCCAAACTAGTTTTAGAATTCAAAAATTTCAAATAAATATAAATAGAATCAAACTATTGATATTTTAAGTCAAATCGACTTGATCTCAAGTATTATCTTTTTTGATTGAGTCGAGCTTGAGCCTCTAGCTATCTGACTTAACTCGGCTCAAGTGCACCTTTGCTCTCCATCTCCACTCTTTTAGCTTCCAACTCAATCTCATTGCCACCAGGCCAAAATAGTGTTAGAATTAGAAAAAAAAAAAAGAAAATTTGAAATAGGATACAACTAGAATCAAACTTTTGATTTTTCGAGTCAATTAAATCGATCTCAATTATTATCTTTTTTTGATTGAATCGAGCTTGAGCCTCTAGATATTTGACTCAACTGGACCAATTGCATCCCTACTCTTCGTCTCCTCTCTTTTAGCTTCCAGCCTGATCTCATCATCAATAGGCCAAATTAGTTTTAGAATTCAAAAGAAAAATCCAAAATAGGATATAAAAGAGAATCAAACTTTGGATCTTTTATAAGGCTAATATCTCACCTCCCACTCAACCACTAATATTGAAGTTCACTAACGATCATTATTTACACATTTTGTTATGTGTTACTAAATGAACTTATTTGCACCAAGTTGTGTTATTTTATTATTAAATTTTTCCTCCTTGATAGAACATAAGAAAAAACAAATTTATAATTTTGGATGCATGGTGCAAACTTTTACTATTTAAATATTAAAAATCGATAACTTTTATATATTTTCTATCATATAATATTTTATAGGCTATTTATAAAAGTTTATAGAATTCACCACTATTTTACACTAATGCTGTAATTGAAATGTAGAGTAGAAGATCCATATAGTTTAATATAGTTACATTTTTAAATATTATATACTTCTAAATATATTTCTTTAACTTGGTTTAACAGACGGCGCCAATGACCAAACCAACCCCTTAGCAAAGTCGGTCTGTAGTGTAAATTTAATAACTATACTTTGCGACTGTAAGAAATAACTGATGCAATAATTAGCTATAGATCCTTTTTTTCAAAGAAAATTTTATGCTTCTTAACCAAAAAAAAAAAAAAACAGAAGAAATTTTTATACATCTTCAGGATTACAATTGGACTTGTGAGGTGACTTTGCTCGAGAGAACTGGGCATTTCCTTTATGGTAGACATAACTATTGGATCTCTTGTCCTAGAAGTGAGATCATGGTCCAAGAGAATAGGTATTAAAAAGATGCTCATATTTTTCAAAAATTGAAATATCAATCTTTATTGTACTTTGTTCAAATATACAAAAAAATTGTTTGCCTATCTAAGTGTACCTCACTTAGGTTAATTCTGAATCCAATGGAGCAAACAATTTATAGCATCATTATTTGCAATTCATATAGATTTTTTAAGCAAGTTATGAATAAGTGCAATAAAATAGTCCAAAGATATGCTCGGATCGTATGCGAACTTTCGTCATATCAATCGTTGGATCGCATTATGCATAGATTTTAAATTACTTCACGTCGTGAAATAAGGTGGATCAGACTTTTGTGCCAAAGGTGTATAAAATCCGAATATTTTGGATAGCAGGATAACAGCAGATTTTTTTTTTTTTTAACAGTTTAGAGTACGGATAACACCTCTACGATGCTACTCCCTGTTCCTTCATATTTATTTCATTCCAGACATATTTCTCACCGTGGTCGCTGGTGAGGTCGTGATCACCAAGCAGCACTTGTTTACCTGCTTCGTCTCGCTGCGCCGGTGACGGGAAAGCGGCAAAGCAACGGCTTTCTGCTCTGGTTTTCACGTCAAATCTCGGGGACTCCTTGGTATTTCAACCACCCTACGTTAATTATTATTATTTTTCTTCTATTACATCTCTTTCGTAATTTATTAACAAATTAAGTGTGCCTCACGTACCATGTTTGAACCCTTCGACGCTTCGAGCCGACGAAAAATAATATTTTAACAATCATGATTATATTTTTTATTTCTTATTTGACGTTTCCTGTAGGAAGAGGTCCATTTTGTCCATTTTCTTACGAGGGATATTCTTATCCAATATTAACACACATACTTTGTCGTCGCCGTCGCTGGTTCGCCAGCTCCGATGTCTTTCTTGGATTAAGACAGCTTCGCTTGCGTCACAGCCGTCCATCTTTCTTCCAGTACTAAAACATTTCTCTATTAGCCATAATTTTTTTGCACCAAGAACTGATTGGATAAGAATAAAATGGAGCCATGCTGAAGCAGCAGACAGAAAAAACTAAAAAAAATCTTCATTTACAAATTTTCCCCAAGAAAGCATTAATATCTCAAAAGATGTTCTTACAATATATTACGTATATATTTAAAAGCATGGCATCCTAATCCTAATTTAGGCATTAAATCTTAAAAATTCATATTGGAAATAGAATTTGACAGTACGAAAGCATACAATAATTATTGTATGACAAATATGAATATGCGGCTAAAATTTGATATTATCCTTAATATAATTTATTAAAAAACATAGCTTACCATAATTGTTACTCATGAATCCGCTAGCTCATTTGATGCTAGGTAGAGATCTTGTTGGTTGCACTTTATGCTGCACCGTGTCCAATGTAGATCAAACAGTTATATACGAGAATATTTAGAAGAAATATTCAACTATTTGCTGGAATGATCATTAATTCATAATTAATTGAGACCAGCTAGGATGCATGTCTTTGGGTGTCGTTGCATGCAATGCCCTGAGGTGAATCCTACTAATTATTGCTTTCATTGGTTGTAAACTATGATGCATTAGGCCTTTTGCTATTGTATCGAAAATAGATCTCTCTCTCTCTCTCTATATATATATATATATATATAAGATTTACAAACTTAAATTGTCATATATATTGAGAAGTTGAATGTCCTCCCATTTCTTTTATGACATTCAAACTTCGTTTACAAGAAGTCTATGTGTAATATTATCCTACATTTAATTCATATATAAAGCACATTGCAATCTTTCAAACCAATCTCATCTTTCTTTGATAATCAAGAATCATAATTTCTTGTATTCATCTACTCCGACTTGATTACTACTCTGATTGTTTCTCTGGTGCAGATGTTCATTAACCTATTATTTTATCTTTTCTTTGATAGTCAAGAATCATAATTTCTTGTATTCATCTACTCCGAATTGATTACTACTCTGTCTGCTTCTCTGATGCAGATATTCATTAACCTATTATTTCAATATTATGTTTACCATGCATTATTTCTAACCTCATCACTCCAAGAAGCAAGAGCAAATTTATATTTGCCAAACCCTACTAAAGTTCTTGAAACACTCCTCAAGTAAGAATTATAGTTAATTGATTTATCTAGTGTCTCTACGGTGGAAAATTCATATATCTAATGGTGTATGCTCCTCAAGGTTTGTAAGACCGCCCTTAAAAGGGAGGATGGTGATCAATTTGTCCACCTAGGATATTATTATCCAAATTAATACAAAAACTTTGTCGTCGCTGTTGCTAGTGTCATGTCCAGGTTAAGATAGCTATGCTTGCATCACAGCCGTTCATTTGACTTTTCTAATGCATGGGATAATGTCAAGGAGTCCAATTTGGATCAAACGGCGGGCATCATCGTTACTATTCAGTGGATGGTAGACAATCGCGTCGTGTCAGTTAGACAATCGGGCCCATCAATTAGGGCAAAAGAACAGCCGTCTTCTTACACAGGGAAAATTTAATATTTATCATCACAAGTGGACATCACTAACCACTGATTTGATATCATAAACAACTTAGCTAGAGAGATTTGAACAGCAAACAAAATCGAAACTAAACCCACTAACAAAAGCACCTAAAGCTATCCTTCTGTCTCGTCTTCCTCCCATCCTTCTATATTTATTTACATTTTTCTCGATTACAAGTAGGCAGTAGCTACCAATCAACACCACCAAGCGGTAAGATGCACCACGGAACATCACATTATCGAGCATGCGTTGGGGTTCTCGTCGCTGAAGAGCTGCGGTGCGTGCACCATCTCTATGCGGTAACCGTACGGCCCGTAGTAGTCCATCTTATTCACCTCCGGCACCGCAGCCGCCGCCACCGGTGTCGCTGCGGCCTTCTCTCCGTCGTCCTTCTTACCTCCATCCTTCTTCTCCCCACCTCCTCCGTCGCCCTTCTCCTTCTTCTCGCCTCCGCCGCCCTCGCCGCCCTTCTCCTTCTTCTCCCCACCGCCGCCGCCGTCCTTCTTTGGCTGGACGATCTCCACGCTCCTCTTGAGCTTCTCTTTGAGGATCACCGGGAGGTTCTTCACGTCCATCGTGCCCTTAACGGTTACCAGATCCTTCGGCGTATCGACGCTAACGTCCTCCACCCTGGGCATGGATGTAATAACGCGAAATCATTAGTCGTAAGTCGTTTTCCCGGTGTAAACCCGTAAGCTCTCAGACGTTTCTCTGCTGTCAGATGCGGAATTGTACCCATCTGACGGTCAAAAGGCCCAACTGCCAAACCTATTACTATTAACACCGTTTTATTTATTTTCCAGTCCTTCAAGGGAAATTAAAATAGGGGATTTAATTCAATATCAGAAAATAAATGAAATCAATTACCTTTAATTTTGAGGATAGTTTTCCGGATTCTCTGAATGCAGCCCTCGCAGTGGAGACGAATCTTGAGCACCACGGTGGAGGGCGCAGGCTGTTAATTTCCAAAAATAGAAATCGGTAAACAAAACTCAATTTGTTGGTACCATGGGGTGAATAATGATAATAGTAATATTAAGCGATTAAAGAACCAACCGCTTTGGGTTTCTTGTCGTTTGGTTTCTTGGCATCGCCGCCGGCGGGCTTCTTGGCGTCGCCGCCGGCGTCCTTCTTGGGGGGTTCGCAGGGGAGATGATGTCGACTTTCTTGCGGGTTTTGGCCTCCACCCGCTCTTTGAGCTTCCAGGGATCCGCTTTCCCCAGAACCGTCAACTTGTTGGTCGCGACGTCCGCCTTCACGCCTTCCACCCCTGTCCCCAAATCCCCAGATTCCCAAAATATAAGTCGCCGGTGAGGGAATTAATCCGTACATAACCCTAGGCAAAAAGAACAATTTGGGAAAAAAGAAAGATAAAAATCTTGCTAACGTGCGCCGGTAGCAAGGATTACGAGATTCAGGAGCTTTTCGTCGTCTCTTTTTTTAATTAGCTCAGGGAATCGAGACACGATATCCAAAAAAAAATCTGATTCGGATCGAGAGAAAGAGGGAGATTTGACCTTCTAAGCCTTTGACCGAGCGTTTGATCTTGTGAGCGCAACCCTCGCAATGCATATCGACCTTCAACACCACAGCGGCCGGACCCTCCTCTTTCTTTCCTCCTCCGCCACCGCTTCCTTCCTTCTTCTTCTTCTCGTCTCCTCCTCCCTTCTCCTCCCCATCACCCTTTTTCGGCTTCTCGTCTCCTTTCTCTTCCTTCTGAAACCAAGAGCATCACCAAAAGAGGAAAAATATTCATCAAAACAAAGCCATCCAGGATTACTATAAAAGATACCGAGTTAACTAAGAGAAGACACCCCTACCTCACCCATATCTCACAGGCTCTCTCTCTCTCTCTGTGTGTGTGTGGAGATTTGAAGAGGCGAAATACCCGACGGGTGAGGTATAAATAGCGGAGGTAGGATGAGCCCTGTTGAGAGGACGGGGGTATGAACGCTACTTCGGGTTCGGATTTTCTAGGCTGTTGCGGTGCATCCATTCAACGCATCATGGCATCCATGGGCATCCATGCATGCATGTGCGACGTGGGGCCCGCGGGGAGGGCAGGGGTCCCAAGCCCGTGGCGTTATCATTAGGGATCTAGGAATCGAAGCCGGCCCCACGCAGTCGGGGAAGCCCTTGAAAGATTCTTGGTGGGAGGGGTACTGTGGTAAAAAAGTGGTCGGAGGGCCGGGAAGTGACCCTAACGTGAGTGCCACGTGAAAGAAACTTCTTGACGCCTTCCCCGCTTCAGGGGGAAGCAGTTGGCGATCATGGTTAAGAGATTCCTTCATTATCATCATTCCTTTGTCATTATGTCAGGCTCGGACCAAATTGCAGCAAGAATGATCCAAACTTGCCCCAAATGTGACCTAAACCCAATTGTGTTCTAACTAAGTTGAGCTTGAGCTCAACCAAGGCCAAGAGATGAGTTTTAAACTGAGTTTTCAGCCTAGTCTGTTGTTAAATTTCTTTTCTTTGATGATATTTGAAAGAAAAAAAAACATATTACAGGAATACTTCTCTTGGCAAATTTATGGAATTGAAAGGTTGCCAAAATGTAAACAAAATATATACATGTCTGTGCATGGCATGCATGCGATGCCATCATATAAGGGTTAGAGAGATTGGGCTATTGGGGTCACAGTCTGATAACTTAAGCTATATAGGTCTGGCTTTAAGTTGGATCATGTTTCTGAATTGCAAGCTCAGGTAAATCCATGATAAGTTGGCTAAATTCATGATTTGTTCTATATCATAGCATTATGTAGAGCCAACTGATTTACTTTACCAAGGGGTTCTGTTTGATTATTTTAACTTGCGTCTGCTAGCTGGCCGATGGAGTACTAGTATTATGGAGGTAGACACAACAATGCAAATGGCAGAATCCAAGATATGATCATTTTGTTTTGAAGCTGCATAACCAGATAAGATATGATCATGATGCAAATGGTGGAATCCAAGCACTTGTTTGAGAAGGATGAGCCATTATTTTTAAGGAAAAAGCTCACAAGTTGGACTTTATGCTATTACCAAAGATGTGTTAGGTAACAGATTTATGCCACACCATTGCAAGATTAGAAGCTGAGGTTGATGTACCATAAATATGCTACAATATTCTATGCATGATGTGCATGCACACACGAGGAGAAGAATGAAGAAAATCTAGCTGTACCATGCTACTTTTCAATTGCATTTAGTGCAATTGCACAGTTATATAAGATACCATTTTTTTAAGATGAAATGATGCCTACAAGCATTTCCATTAGTCAATTAACAACCATATTGTATGTTTTATCTAATTATATTCTTTAAAATACATGACAAATAACACATTTTTGTCCTATCAATTAATGATGATTTATGATGCTTGATTTCTAGTCCATTATTTGCAAACCCCTTTATCATTTTATTAAAGTTCGTTGATTTGTAAATGAAAATAAAATGGAAGTATTGTTTCATCAAGTATTTCATATATTCAATAAAAAGAAAATATCATGGTGGTTACTTGTTTCCATTTAAAGAGTTACAGCTAGTATCTAGTTGTGGCTATTACTATAGCTTGTAAGATCTATAAAAATATCATGCATAAATAAAACCTACAGAAATGGTTTGTCCCTTAGCATATAGAGGATTTTTCGATGGAATTGCTGTAGTAAATGCTTTATAAACATCTTTGTTTATTCATAATCAAACCTCCAATGTTGGCATTGGACTCTACCCCTTTCAGCATGCATAAATTTAAAATCGAAGAGTCCAAGTTTTTTTTTTTTTTTTTTTTTTGTGAAACATGTGAGCTTATATTAAACCAAAGAGCTGAAACACAGCATATGTATTACAAGATGGACCCAGAGACCAAGTTGCCTTGGAGACAGAACATAGGACCTCAGCAAAATATTGTAGACAATACAAACTGCACCAAAGAAACACAACAAAGGATCGGAACAAATATTAGAATATAGATCCTGAATACAAAATATGAACCCAACATAGAAACACTAGATATCAAAAAGTAGGCAAGTCCTCCCAAAGGCAACATGTAACGTCACTCTGCTACGAATATGAACATGAGAACTTTGTAAAAGCTTTGAAACAGCCAGCCATGGGAATGAGGAAAAGATGTTTGTGGATAGGGGCTCGTTAAGCTGTCCACTGGCAGTAAAGGAGAGTGAATGTGCGGTAGAATAACTACGTTGTTCTGTTGCAGTGAAGAAGAGTCCAAATGCAGATACTTCAGCATAGGATAGGGCTGTATTAACTCATCTTCTTGCTGTTCCTGAGAAAAATAAGTAGCAAGATAAGAGAGTTTGACTATCCCAAACATAGTAAGAAGTAAGGCCTTAAATCTATAGCTGATTGGAACATAGAGCCGCTAAAGATAAAGCAGTGATAAACTGATCTCATGATAGTTGTATGAAAACTAACCATGGAGTAGAATTAATCATCAATAGAAGGGCTGTATACAGAAAAACTTATAGAATAACATGCAAAAGGAGATAGTTTGACCTTGTTAATCATCCTTAAATAAATATAGCAACAAGTAATATAGCAGCAATTATAAGCCACAGTATAAGTTAGAGGAGATAATGGATTAGCAGGACAGTGATACATAGACCAACAACAGAAGATGTGGCACTGGCATAAGAGGTGGCATAGGATATGGCACAACATGCTGCGCATATAATCAAATGTATAATCTTGACAAAGTAGATGGTGAGAAATGAGCAAGCCCTTGATTTGAACAGTTTGCTGGGCAAAGTCGCATCAAATCAGCTGATATCCAATGAAAAACTAAATGACACCAGCAGATCAGCAAGGATTGAAGAAAGCTAAATTTATGGCCCCTCATCGAGAGGATTATCCATACATAATAATAAAACCATATTATGAGATTCCTTTTCGGAAGGAATCTTGAAGCATTGAACTCAGGTTTGGGGCAGATATCAGCATGAACGAGAGAGGCACTCCCCTCTAAGTGGGAAACATACATAGAGCAACTTAAGGAAGGAAGGCACTCGAACAAGCATCCAAGGGAATCAATAAGAAACATGAGCCCCAATCGTCATTGTTCAATAAAAAATGTGCACCAAAATCGAAGAAATCTTAATGGGATAGAGATTTGATCCACAGGCACATGCAACATAAAGCCTGATATCGAGTGACAAAAGGATAGCAAAATGTGAAGCAAGAAAACCCCAGTAAGAGAAGAACCATAAGAAGTAACTTGAGTGATGAGTTTCATCCTCAACATTTCGGGGTGGATGGAATGGGGAACATAAGAGTAGAATTATGACTATAAGCTATGCCTCGGAAAGGGCAAATGATATGCATCCGTAGCTAGGATATGGACTAAATTAGATGGCAAACGAGCATTACTTGAGAAGAAGAAGTCTCCTACCAATGCATGAGTTGCCAACCAGTCCGTTGTTTGGTTGGCTCCCGAAAACTATGTCAGATAGTGATATTTGAGAAAGAGAAGGCCACATATTGATGTCTAGAAGCCAAGGGGATCGATGCAACTTAATTATTGACTTATGGCTAATCCAAGAGATGGCAATTGAAGAATCATCCTGTCACCAAAGAGCATGAGGATGAAAAGAAGAGATGAAAGCATGGAAACCAAGCCACACCCCAATTAGTTTGCATAAGGAACTAAGCTATAAGATTGGGATTTGCTACCAGCACGTAGAAGGTCTCCTTCATGATTTTTTATAATAAAAGTAGCAGCTGTCTTGGAGTTTTAAACTGCTCTATCAAAATTGACTACCAATATCCTAAAGGGTAGAGGCAACCAAGAGATAAGGAGAAGAGTTAGAGATTGCTATGATAACAGTAAAGGGGTACTGTTGGAAATTATGTTCCAAAGCTAATCTTCAATCCGTTGATGATTGTGTTTATTTGTACTTATATATAAATTATTCAATAATAAAATTATTGATATTTTATTATAATATTTATATATTTAATATGAACTCCTGGATTATGATGAAGTCCTTAGAACTAATTTAAATAGAGGATTTAGTCCTTAAACTCATTCGCAATCAAATGATATATTATTACTAAGACGATAACGATATTAAGTATAGATCATTGTGTGCCATATGGGCTGATCGTCCTCTTAACCAAGGAGTGTAGAGACACTGATATGGCATGCAGTGAAGTATAGGAGTATATTCACAATGAATGTGACCAACTGCGGAGCACTCTGCTATAAAGAGTAGCTCACGAAGGATATGGATATAAGTATCCCTCTGATTTGAGATCACCATGGTGACTTGTAAGCAACTTACTGTATTTTGGTGCTGGACTATCTGAATTTCTAATTTTGTGATCGAAGATTTTTTGGTGCAGTCAAGTACTTGTCAAATCGGTGCGTGAGTCAAGACAAGATTGACCCCTCCAAATAAGTAGGAGTTAATGCATCAGTGTATTTCAATTGAGTAAAATCTTAGTCAGGATAATCCATGTGATAAATTTGAAATATTGAAATACAATATAGTTCACTATTTCAGGATTGACAGTTAAACCCTAGGTCACCTTAAGCATTAGCATCATAGGGATGAATTATACGGTAACCATACATCAGTAGGTTCTTGAATGTTGCTTTGTAATCATCCGGCCTATCCGGACGTCAGATCTCATTGCTAGATGGTTATATTAATTAGTTCAGAAAGTTGTTCCTATGCTTCTGACTTAGGTTCGAATCTATGGGGTCACACTCATAAAAAATTACTGATTGATCACATGGCTGATTGATGATTAAGAATCATTCTAAGATTTAATCATCAATTCGATTGATGGTTATCTTTATGCAAAAGTTATAATTAATTATAAGAGGATTTATTAACAATTAGATTGCTGATTACCTCAATTTGATTGAATAAATAATTTGGTTCAAGTTTAATTGAATTAGATTCAATTAAGTTTGACCTAATTAGATTATGAGATGACCTAATTATCTAGGATGAATGGTTTCTGATTTGATCAGAACTTGGACTTAATTAAATTCTGATTTGGTTAGGATTTAATTATGTTTGAGACCTAATTGGATCAGGTTCAAGTTGATCTAATTGGTTTAACCTAATTTGATTAGAATGGAGACTTATTGGATGAAACCTTAGAGTCCAAAATAGCTTGGACTCCTATCCTAGCCGACCACCCTTGTGCCTTTCCAATATCAATTTCAGGTTGACATGATGAAACTCTATGCCCACTATCACGCCCCCGATCCGAGATTGTGAATCGAGGGTTATGGCAACCGCCGCATACTCATAGAAAACTCTTCCCATAAGCATGCAAGGTATCTTATCATGCTATCTTAAAATAACAGCGGAATAATTAGTCAATAATTTAAATCCAAAACATAACGACCAAAATTTCTTCTTTAATATCTCAATAAATTCAACAATGATTCATAGACCTTACATCAAATTCAATAAGACTTTCAATCTAAAAAAAAATATAGGAATTCTGCTTCTGATCACTCTTCCATTCATATCTTGTATCATCTTAATTCCTCAACATCTATAATAATAGTAAAATAGGAGGTAATGAGCTAGACAGCTCAATAAGCAATGATCACTTTTCAACAGATTTTATTAGGCATTTAAGTAAATAATCATTTATAGAAATAAGCATATATAGTTCATCAATTCAAAATCAATTTCAATTATGCAACATAATTCATATCAAATTCATTTTTTTTCAAAATTCAAGTTTCTTTCAAGATTTCAATTTCTTTCGTTCTTAAATTCTTTTCGTCAACTATGAGCTATGACCACATTTTTTCTGTGGCAGGGTCATAACACCGCGTATCTTCTTGCGGTAAGCTGCGAATCATCTGGCAGCAAAGTCCTTCGAACCGCTGGTCTCTCTAGCAATTTGTCGCTAGTCTCTCTGGTGATATGAACCCTCAGGACAAATCAATTGCCAACGTATATGGCCCTATTGGCGGGTCCTTTACATAGTCAAGTTGTCAATTCATATTTATATCAAAATTCTTCATAAATCATGTTTATATTTAATTTGCTAATAAACATATAATTATGTAGTATCGAAATCAATCAATATAATGCATCATGGAATCAATATGTTCAATCAAGCTTCATCATAATATTTAAATAA
>KE504884.1:613600-629784 GCA_000441515.1 Elaeis oleifera | reverse complement strand
CTGGTTCCAACAGGCTCTTCATTTAGGATCCATTTTAAGTCCGATTTGCTTCAAATTTGAGTCTTTCTAACCCTCAAATCGTGCTTTTTATATTGATGATAATATTTCCTATAAAAAATAAATACAAGTATCAATTCTTAAAATATATAAAAAAATTAATTAATAAATTGATGCTTTTATTAACATACTTATTGTACTTATCAGAAGCCTCATATGGAAGACCTCTTTTACTACAAAGATCTTCACGATCTAATCGAGAAAGTTATTGCTCAATCCGATAAAATGTCAGACAGAAAATAGAAGAAGTTGAATTGTAAAATCATTGGGCTCATCCGATAGTAGATTGATGATAGCATCTTTCACTATGTTTCTATGGAGGTTAACTTTCATAGCTTCTGATTGAAACTGAAAACTCAGTACGAGAGAAAGATGGTGCAGAATAAGGTATTTTAATTTACAAACTGATAAACATGAAATATAAGGAGGAGACTTCTGTAGTGAAGCATCTAAGTAACTTCCAGAATGTGGTGAACCAGCTCACTGCGATGAAGATGGCATTAGATGAGAAGCTCCAACCTCTATTATTATTGAGTTCTTTGCTTGACAGTTGGGAGACTCTAGTGGTGTCTCTATCTAATTCTTCACCAGAGGGTTCGATAGCTTTGACGATGGTGAAAGACTGTATGCTTAATCAGGAGACTAGAAGCAAGGAGCAAGGGGTCTCAAACCACAATGAGGTCCTCATCACAGAAAGACAAGAAAGAAGCGAGCATAGAGACTTTTAATCTAACTTGGATGATGGCCGTGCTAAATCATGGGAGAGATCTAAGTCCCGAAGTGACAGATGTTACAACTATGACAAACGGAACCACTTTAAGAAAGATTATCGATTATTGAAGAAGGAGAGGTTGAAGAACAAATCAGATGGTGATAGCTCAGACAATGAGATGATAGTAGTAGCTTCAGATGGAGAAGTAATAGTTATCTATGACATAACAGACGATGGTCTTGCATATACTACTGGCCAAGACTCTATCTGGATGATTGACTTAGCCGCTTCATATCATATTATAGCGAGGTGAGAATTATTCTTGTCTTATCGTTAAGGTGACTTTGGGATGGTAAAGATGGGTAACAATAGAGAATCAAAAATCCTTAGCATTGGAAACATTATGCTAATCACGAGCTTGACATATAGGCTAGTCTTGAAGGATGTTTGACATATATCAGATATTCATCTAAACCTATTATTGATAGGAGTATTAGACGAGAAGGGCTACTACAGTGTAATTGAAGATCTCAAGTAGAAGTTGACTAAGAAATCACTAGTAGCAGCTAGAGGTATTAAGTAAGGCTCTCTCTACTTCATGCAAGTCAAGCTTGATAAGGAGAAGAACGCAGTGAAAGATTCTTTTATCTCAGAATTGTGGCATCGACGAATGGGACATACAAGCCAAAAGGGGATGGCAATTTTGGCTAAAAGAATGCTCTTCCTACTGATGATTTTGGATTGAAGATATGCGAAAGCTGTCTGATGGATATGCAAACTCAAGTTTCTTTTAAAATCTTTTCTCTAAAAGAAGAACTGGTGCATTAGATCTTATTCATAGTGATGTTGGTTCTATGAGTGATAAAACTCTTGGTGGATGCTCTTACTTCATGATTTTATTGATGATTACTCTCGAAAAGTTTGAATATTTGCTTTGAAAATGAAGGATGAGGTGCTCGATACATTCAAGCAATTTCACAACTCTGTTGAAAGAAAGATTGGGCGAAAGTTGAAGTGCATATGATGGATAATGGAGATGAATATAGGGGTCTTTTCGAGAAATACTATCAATAGAATGGTATTAGATTGGAGAAGATAGTGCCTAAGATGTCACAGTAAAATAGGATTGCTGAGAGACAAACAAGATGATCTATGAGAGGATCAGGAGCATGCTCTCTCATGCTAAACTATTGAAGACATTTTGGGGAGAGGCATTGATGATTGCAGTCCATGTTATTAATCTTTCTCCTTCTTATACTCTTGAGGGTGATATACCATAAAGAGTATGGTTAGGCAAAGATGTTTCTTATGATTATTAAAATTTTTGGATGCAGGATATTTGTACATATTTCTAGAGATGAGAGGTTCAAACTAGATGCCAAGGCAAAGCAATACATATTCCTGGACTATAGTTAGGATGGAGAGTTCGACTACTGATCGTGGGATCCTATGGAGTGGAAGATCGTGTATAGCTGCGATGTTATTTTTTGAAGGATCAGACGATCGATGACTTCAAAAAGCCTAACAAGCCAAAGTCGACCCCGGTCAGTCTCGTAAACTTGTGCCCAGATACTTTTTTGAGGAGTCTTGATGACAGAGGAGCAACTACAGATGACAGTACATATGACAGTCATAAGGTTGAGGAGAGTACGGATGGTGTTTAGGTTGAGCCGCATGCTGAACCACCTGTATAGGAGGTCCGAAGATCGACAAGAGAGTGGAGGCCATCTATGAGATACCCACTATAGGATTACGTACTATTAATGGATGTGAGGGAGCCTGAGTCCTACTTCGAAGCCATTGAGCACCGGCACGTGAGGAGTGGGTGAAAGCTATAAAGGAGGAGATGAATTCTTTGTAGAAAAATGATACATATGAGCTGATAAAGATACCTAAGGAAAAGTGGGCACTTAAAAATAAATGAGTGTTTAGATTAAATCCAAAAAAAATAGTTCACAACCAAGGTACAAGGTGAGGTTATTTGTGAAAGGCTTTGGTCAGAGAAAGGACATCAATTTTGAAGAGATTTTCTCATCTGTCATGAAACTCACATCTATTCGAGTTGTCCTTGCTCTCGCTACTATTTAGATCTTAAGATGGAACAACTTGATGTAAAAATGATGTTCCTTCATGGTGACTTGGAGGAGATATATATAGAGCAACCAGAAGGATTCGAAATTAAAACAAGGAGAACCTGGTGTGCCACTTGAAGAAAATATTTATGGATTGAAGCAGGCACCTCGACAGTCATGCAAGAAATTTGATTCCTTCATGATTAAGAATGGGTATGAGAGATCAAGTTTTGACCATTGCATATTTATGAAGAAATTTTTTGATGATAATTTTATTATACTCTTGCTATATGTTGATGACATGTTGATTGTGGGATATGACATTATCAAAATCAAAGATCTAAAGATAAAGTTGAGTTAGGCATTCGTGATGAAAGACTTGAGGTAGGTCAGAATGATCTTGGGGATAAGAATCACTCGAGATAGGAGATTCAGGAAGCTGTGGTTGTCACAGAAGGCCTATGTTGAGAGAGTACTGGATCGATTCAATATAAGCAGATTGAAGCCGGTGGTGAGTCTGCTTGTAGGACACTTTAAATTAACTAAAGAGCAAAATCCAAAGAGTGAGAAGGATCAAGTGGAGATGAGTAAGATTCTCTATGCCTCTACTGTGGAGAGTCTTATTTATGCTATAGTGTGCATCAGGCCTAACATTGCTCATGCAATTGGTGTGGTTAGCCGATTTCTTTCAAACTCTGAGAAAGAGCACTGAAAAGTAGTGAAGTGGATAATGAGGTACCTTAAAGGGACATCCAGAATATGTTTATACTATGGCAGTGGAGATCCTGTGTTACAGGCTTATACAGATGCAGACATGACGGAAGATGTGGATACACAAAAATCCACATCAGGTTATTTGATGATATTCTCAGGGAGAGCAATGTCGTGGCAATCAATGTTACAAAATATCTCGCACTGTCATCGACGGAGGTAGAATGCATCACCATAATGAAGGCCAGTAAAGAAGTGTTGTGGCTAAAGAACTTATTGGAGGAGCTTGGTAGGGAGTAAGAGATGTACGTCATCTATAGCGATAGCTAGAGTGCTATCCATCTCAGTAAGAACCCAACATTTATTCAAGGATAAAATACATTAACATCAGATATCATTGGATTCGAGATGCTCTAGAGATGAAGCAGTTCAAGTTTGAAAAAGTTGACACTGAAGAAAATAGTTCTAATATGTTGACAAAACCAGTTTCAAGAATAAAACTGATAAAGTGCAAGGGCACTGCAGGTTTGGTGGAACCTCCCATATAAGTTGGAAGGGAGAAATTTATTAATTTGGTCCCTTCTCATATGGGATCCATCGCATTAAATTAAAAAAAAAAGGTGAAGAGAAGAGTCTGAAATGAACTCTTATTCATTGGCTTGGGATTATCCTGTTCACATGAAACTAATGCACACGAAAAAGCCTAGCACACAAAAATGGAAGAGGTGCAGTATTCTTTCGCGATGCGAAAGATGAGTCTATGAAGGACTCTAACCTTTTGTCTATAAAAGGGAATCATGGACGTAGAACCAAACACATGAAGAAAAAGGTGTGGTGGTCGTGAGCCACTAAAAAGAGAAGAGAGAAAAAAAAGAGGCCATAAGGAGGTTGTGAGCCATCAAAAGAAGAGAGAAAAGAGAAGAAGAGAAGCTTGAAGGGTACTTCATTCAAGAAAAAAAGATTGAAGAACATCGATTGGAGGAGTTCGCTTAACCTCGGATTAGAGTTTCCATCGAAGTGGGTTCTTTTAGAGGTTTGTTTAATCTTTGAATTTTTCTTTCTTGTATCAGAAGCGATGATCCTGATGTAGTGTCAGAAAAAATTTTTGTACTCAAAACTATTGTTATATTGGAAGCTCCTTCTTACTCTCATCTCTGTATAGACGTAGGTTTCGGTCGAACCACAAAAAATTTGATATTCTTATGATTGTCATGAATTCTCTGTATCTTTGCTATTATTATTAGTGTAGTTTTTATTCTATTTATTATCTTTCAAGTACTCGAATCCTAATAAGTCTTGTGTCTGGCCTCCATTCCTTGTGGATGTTAGTAACAATGCAGTTGCTTTACAATTATCAAATTAATAATAAGATCTTTTTGGCCTAAGATATATCTCTATATTTGAGAATATCTCTGAAATTGCTCCAATCATTTTGATCTACATCTATATATTGTAGTTGATCATGGTCAAATTTTAAGTTTGTAGTTTGCTTATGACCGAACTTTCCTCCTTTGATTTATATCTCCATTTAGTGAAATTTATTAGGATCAAACTTTTCTCATTCTATCAAGTGTCACGTGAACTCTTGATCTGCAGTTAGTTGGTTTGTTGAGATGAGATGTAAACACTCATCTTCTTGCTTTGATCATAAATAACTCTTCCTTTATGTGAATTTCATTACATTGCCCCAAAAATGCTCCAAAAAAGATATCCATAGTGGATAAGCATAGCAATTATGGTTTATTTAGAGTAGGAGCAAGAATTGTGAGATTATGTAGGTTTGTTTTTTTTTATCTTGTTGAGATTCATCATTTTAGATTGTTGGTACATTTTTCTTAGAAGTTTAAATACTGGTCATAGATGGGTATTAATCAGGCAATGATGCTGGTCATAGATAAGTATTAATTAGGTAATAAATCTACTACTATATTGAAATTTTCAAGAACCCTAATCTTTTCAATTTGCAATGGTGGCACATCGATGATAGCCTTTGCCTTTATCAAATTGAGTTCGATTATCCTTGAAAGTGGGCCTGAGCCGATCCATAGGCTATTGAACCAGGCTGACTTTGGGTTAGCTACAGGCTAGGCTCGATTAGCTCTAGATCAAATTTGGGCTCAAAATCAAAGCCTATATACATTTTTGAGCTAGACTTGGATAGTTATGTGGCTTGATCTAGGATTAGCTCAAGCTTGAGTGTGGATTAGGCCTAAAAATCAAGTCCAAAGTTAGGCCTAGAATCGGCCTAAGGCCCAATGAATTTGTGGCTTAAATTGATTTGGCCGAATTTTCTCACCAGCCTCCATCCTAGGAGTGGCAACCTGTTGGGTATGGGTTGGATCGACTGATATCCGTACCCTTCCTGATAGAAAAAATTCATACCTGTACCCTTCTCGGATTGAGCTGGGCTTTAAGGATGGATCAGGTCAGATCCGATATACTCGAATTGATCTCTTTTTCTACTTTTCCCATCTCTGCCGCTGGCCCACCACCACCAACAGCCCCATCCGGCCATTCCCAAACTATACAAATATCATGCTTCTACCAAGATTAAGCTCTCAAAACCTTAAGGGACCAACTCACACCGCCATAACTTGCACAAAATTCTAGGTGCTCAAGAAAAACCCCAATCGAACCTAAAACCCATCTGATCTCCCTCAAGTGCTCTCCTTCCCCATAGATCTCGAAAAAGAAAATGAAATGAAAAGAAAAAAATTTGAAAGAAAAAAAATGATCAATCTGGAAAGGTCTTACATGTTAATTTTTTCATCTTTTCTTTGTTTTCTTTGATTTTCCTATGTTTTCATCCATTTTCCTCTGATTTTTTGTTCTGAAGAGTCTCGATTGGGTGGGAGGCTTGGAGAGATAGAATAGGGAAGCTTAGACAATGGCTAGGGTTTGGACACCGGATTGCCACTGCTAGGGATGGGGGAGGAGGGGTGGGGACCAGTCGGACCGCCGCTAGGGAGGGAAGGGAGTGAGGACCCATCGACCGTCGAGTGAGAGAGAGAAAGAGAGAGGGTAAGGGCTAGGGGCCCAGGGTTGGGCTTGGGGGAAGGGAGTGAGGACCACCACCGTTGAGTGAGAGAGAGAGAGGGTGGGGACGGCGGTGCGTGTTTAATGTAAATGAGAGAGAGAGAGAGAGAAAGGGGTGGGGGCAAGTTTGATGTAAATGAGAGAGAGAGAGAGTTAGGGAGGTTGAGGGTTAAAACTTTAAATAAAGAATATATTGGGATGGGTTCGAACTGGGGTGACCATTATCCATATCCGATCCGAACCTACTTTGAGTATTTTTTCTAAAACCCATACTTGCCCCACCTCTTAATCGAGGCGGATAAAACCTACCCCATTAGGACTGGGTTGGATTGGATATCCATCGGATTAGAAAAAATTACTATCCCTATTCCATCCCCTTCCTCCAGACCTTCATCATCTGCTCCACTTTGCCCTTACAACCTATTGAAACCTCGATATCGCTTTGATACCATGTTGAAGGACCGCCTTTCTCTGTGTGGACCTGAGGAGACCAACAATGGATCCCTCTCTGCAAGATTCCATAGCGATCTGGACTCTTTAGGGATAGCAAATATCAAGCCCTGGATCCAGGCTTGATCCTAGATGCTGCGTGCCTCTCTTCTAGGGAAGTAGGCGCGCATGATGCCTTGGGCAGCATGCAAAACCAAAGAGAGATGTGGAAGAAAAGCTTCCTTTGATTCTTTGTCCTTTAGGGTTTACAATATGCAAATATATATATCTATTATATGGACTAAAGCCCTAGCCCAAAAACTTCCTAGGCTAATCTACACACGAAAGCACTCACCCAAGCCCAAGTCTTGCATGCTCTCATCCCCTAGACTTAATCTTAATCCAAATCCTGAGTTAGCCTCCTTAAGATCTCTCAACTAAACCTTATGACTCTCAGGATCAAATCCGACCCTAGCCCCAAATAGAAAATCCATCTTCACTATCAATCCGTACTTAAGTCGACTCAGACTGATACTAAATCGACTCACTTGGAACTGAGTCGACTCAGACTGGCACTGAGTCAACTCATCTGCATGCCATCCANAATTTTTTGAGACACCTCTTTCTGTTCGACCTTTTCTCTGAGATATAGTCGATCCAGACAGGGACTAAGTCGACTCACCTTCAACTTAGTCGATCCAGTCTCAATCTGAATTGACTAAGATCCTGAAACTACTCCTTCCTGCGGTCTTCAGCCTTGGCTTTGGTTATTTGCTCTACCTTGTATTCTCAAATCTCCGAAGTACCAACCAAGCCCCTCAAAGTCCTCATCATCCAGACCTCAAGCCCATGGAGAGCTACACGCTGTCTCCATCTTAGGACCACTCCTATCCTAGCCCTAGGACCACACCTATCCTAGTCTCCCGGAGCCAACACCCTAACTCCTCCTCTGTGGCCTCCTAAGGCTTGAGAGCACCACACCAACTCCTACAATCTCCACTTTGGTGCCTTCAAGCCTTGGCACACATGGCAATGTCCTCCTACACGATCCTTTTGTCATTGTATACCCTGACAGCCTCTTGTGCGAACATCCTTGCCAAATCTTTTAGTCCTGAAGCTCCCCTGGAGGCCTCTAAGATGACCATCTCCACCTAGGCTGAAGATCTTTGCTTGCATTCGGGCATCCTCCTGTGTCCTGTCAGTGTCTTCCTCTTCTGCACTACACCAACTGTCGCTTTAGCTTCTCTTGGAGGGATTGTAGCTCAAATCCTATCCAAACTCAGACCCACCTATCTCACTTGAGGTTTGCCTCAACTTCCTCATAGGTATCCGGATCCTCTCTTACTACAATAACCATTTGATACGATCTCCCCACAGCCATGGCTCTCCAGTGTCTGCACATCCCGCATAGAACTATGCTGTGCATCACCATCGCTGGTGCTGGAATCTGACTCCATCTCTACACCCGTTGGCTCTAAACCTGTGCCAAACCATCCTCCACCGGTGGAGGCACCTCTTACTAGTGCTCCATCTGAATGATGACTCTTTTGATGCTCCTGTAGAAGATAAAGTTAGATCTAAGGTCAGCTGCCTAGCACTGGCCTGCTGGACCTTCTGTTGAACCTCCACCATCGCTGTTGCCGTTTCGAACCTTCCGTACTCTGCAGATCCTTATGAAACCACCAGAGGATCTCCTCCTCCTCTGAATCAGTTGCGACACTATGTGGATCAGCCATCTCCATCATCTCAAGGTTCCACAAATCCATGCTTTGATCGAATCGCTGAATCCACTTTGACTACTTCCCCACCTTCTTGCATCCAAAGGCTGTATGGTCGCTTTTTCAGCTTCACCTTGACCATTACCCCTTGGGAATCTCTCCTCAAGCACACCATACATACCAACACTCCTCATCCACCAAACAGCTCCTAACATATGAGCATGCCCTCCTAACCAGCGAACTCCATCGCTTGTCGTCATACATCCCGGCCTTTCCTCTAAGACCGCATCCAACCAAAGTTGGACCAGCAAAATATGCACCCAAACCTTCCATCTCGAAAACTTTCTTTTATCAAGCCTCTCAGCCTCCATCTTCAACCCACTACTCCTGGTTGGCCAAACCATAGCAAAAACACAGGTATATCTAAAGCATATCATGAAATAGATGTGCAGATTTTAGCTTTTCATCCGTATAACATCTTCTTCGCTTCCACGCTCTATCAGGCTCTGATACCATATTGAAACTCCGATATCGCTTTGATACCATGTTAAAAGATTACCTTTCTCCCTGTGGACCTGAGGAGACTAGTGATGGATCCCTCTTTGCAAGAGTCCATGATGATCCGGACTCTTTAGGGACAGTAAACATCAAGCCTTGAATCCGAGCTTGATCCTAGATGCCGCGTGCTCCCCCTTTAGAGAAAGGGGCACGCGTGATGCCTTGGGTGGCATGCAAAACCAGAGAGAGAGATGTGGGAGAAAAGCTTCTTTTGATTCCTTGTCCTTGAGGGTTTACAATATACAAGTATATATACCTATTATATAGACCAAAGCCCTAGCCCAAAAACACCCTAGGCTAACCCCTACATGAAAGCACTCACCCAAACCTTAGTCTTGCATGTTCTTATCCTTTGGACTTAATCCCAGTCCAAACCCTGAGTTAGCCCCCTTAAGACTTCTCAAACTAGGCCTTAAGACCCCTAACTAGGATCAAACCCAATCCTAGTCCTAAATAGAAAACCTGTCTTCACTGTCAGCCACGCTTGAGCAACTCAATTAATACTGAGTCAACTCATCTGGGACTGAGTCGACTCAGACTGGCACTGAGTCGACTCACCTGCGTGCCATCCATAGTTTTTCGAGACACCTCTTTTTGTTCGATCTTTTCTTTGAGATATAATCAATCCAAACTGGGACTAAGTCGACTCATCTTCAACTTAGTTGACTCAGTCTCAGTCTGAGTTGACTAAGACCTAAAACTGCTCTTTTCTGTAGTCTTCAGCCTTGACTCTGGTTTCTTACTCCATCTTATATCCTCAGATCTTTAGAGCACCAATCAAGCTTCTCGAAATCCTCATCACCGAACCTCAAGCCCATGGAGAGCTATACGCCACCTCCACCTTAGGACCACTCCTATCCTAGTCTTTCGGAGCCAACACCTTGACTCCTCCTCTGTGACCTCCCAAGGCTTGAATGCACCATACAAACTCCTACATAACCTCCTCCACCATCTCTCATATCGCCGTTTGTCCCATTGTGTATTCTGCCCCATCGCTTCCATCATCCTGCATAGCCCTCTTCGTTGTGAAAATCCTCCCACTATCATCACTACCCCAAGTTGCGCCATCCATGCCCTCAAGCAGCTAAATTGGGCGAACTTGACCAAGCATCCTAAGCTTGTCTTTATCGGCTTTCGATTATTGTCCTTTATCACCTGATATTCATGGTAGCCAACTTGGGTCGGTTGGACTTAAATTGGGTTAACATAATTGGAATTCAAGCACGATCCAGAATTAGACTTAGGTTGGATTGGTTAGTTTTTTTTTTTTTTTTTTTTTTTTAATATTTTAAATTTGAATCCTGTCTAAGCTTGAAAATAATTTTAGGTCGGCCCGAATAGGGCGGCCTGGCCGTGTCTGGCTTACAATCTCAGAATTGGGCTGTAGCCCCCTTTCTGCTGCCCAGCCTAGCTTAGCGGCACCCTAACCGCAATCTCAGCTAGCACGATTTGCACCTCTTGTAATTACGGCCAATAAAATCTTTTTTTTAATAATTAATTCAAAGGGGCATTCCTGTCTCCCGCACCCCTTGTATTTGCCCGGAGCTCCAACCAAACATTTCCATCGCTACTTCCTCTTTCCGTCCCATTTCCCTTTTGCCTTTTAGGGTTTCTTCCGTCCTCGATCCACTCCCGGGCACGATCGCTCTCCGTAATGGTCGCCGGCAACCGCCAGAATGAGGACGGGAACAAGTCCACGGCGAGCATCCCAAGCCCACGGTGGCGGGGGCGCTCGTCGTGGGTACGCCGGCGTTCTCCGGCGGGCAATCGGCGTCCACGAGCGGGAGCGTCGGGTCCCCATCGAGCCGGAGCGAGCTGGCGGCGGCGACGCCCGTGAGCGAGAGCACCTTCGTGAGGCTGAACCACCTCGACATCCACGGGGACGATGCTGGCTCATCTCTAGGGGCCGTGAGGTGAGCCCAATCTACTTGCTTAAATATTTTTCTTCTCATTTGCAAATTTAATTGTTTTTTAGACAGCATTGCTTGAATTCATAGAGGGGTGGAGGAATTTGATATCATGGAGGTCATCAGTTGTTGGTGTGTGTTGTTTTGTTGTGATTTGTTGGGGTGATACCACTTGGGGATCGAAAATAATGGAGGATTGGTTTGGTCTTCATTTAGGACTTCACCTAGAGGAGCTAAAAGGAAATCATTATAATTTAGTTGCATGGTCTGAGCTTTTCAATCAAATTGTGGTCGGTTATCTCGGATGATTGAGAAATTAGAAAACCATGTTGTTCATTGATATGTGGGTTTTAGGTATCAAAATTATTGTTTGCTTTGGAACACTGAAACACTTCCACCAAAGTTATTTGAAGAGAAGCACTTCTTCACTTATTTGCTGTTTTAGTAACACATGAGGAAAAGATTCATGTAGCCAACCCCAGCTAGTTAGGATTAACGCTTAGTTGAGTTGAGCTGAGCTGGTAATACATAATGTTGAAGCACTGTTAGGTGTGTTTAATATCGATAATGTTGTACCTGTAATTCTTTGAACATAAATTAACTTTGCTTGAAATTCAGATCCAGGTTAAGAACTTTGAGATGAGCTGCAAAATCATGTTTGGGTTTGACTTAGTCCAAGATGAGTTGATTAAAGTTTACCTGACTCATTTGCTCTGCTCCTTCAATATGTTGACTCCTAGGCAAGGTTTATTCATTGTTCTTGTGCAAGATAAGCATGTCCTTCATGCAAGCATAATTGAAACTTATTTTCTAGCTTCTTCTAAGGTCAGCTAGTGGACTTTTGCCTATTCATGAAGCATTCTGTATTGCACATTACCAATCATTGCTTTTATTATTTTCCTTTTGAGCAATACAACATGTACTAGTAGGGGCTTTCTAATGTTTATGAAATATCTATACTTATTAAGAACCAGTAGAAACATTTTCACTGGCACAGGTGTGAATAACAGTGACTTTCATGCAATGACTCGATGAAAAGATATATGTGGACTAATATTTTAAAGAAATAGTTGGTTTACACATGAAGATTTATGTTCCTTCTTTAACATTGTGTGGGTGTGAAGGCTTTTCAACAGAACTACCTTTTATCTACAAATATAGAGGGCGGGTAAGCCTTTTTAGCCTTTAATAGGTATCAATTATTTTTGTATGTAAGATGCTTGTGTCTTTGTTTGCTGCAAGAGGGACATTCTAGGAGTTATAAGCATGTTGATGCTTAAGAAATTGATACTAGTGGAGGCCCTCTGCATTTGGCGTAGGTCCATTCGGTCTGCGGCAACGATTATTATTATGACAAACACACTTGCAATCTCTATTCAGAGAAGATAAGTTTTAAGCAAAATTCCTGATAAATCTGGATTGGAACCCATTAATCTTCTATATTTGCTGAAAGCAAGGAAGCATAAAGGCCTCCATTATTTAATGATCCATTCACCCTAAGCCTATTTCTCACTTTGGTCCTTGATTAGTGTTTCATTATTTGTCTCCAAAATCATTATTTAATATTTTCTTGAAATCTGCCCCTTTAACGTTGCATAGCTACCTTGGATCAAATAAAACTATGCATCATATAAAGATCAAAAGAAAGGAGGTGCATAATTGCAGAAGAGCAACTATGTTACAGTTCTTGGTCAAATGCAAGAATCATTGATGTGTGCTGTGATTATTTGGAGAATGAAATTAGGCATAATAGAGGAAGCCCTTAGCAAGACAGAGTTTCGTTTTTGTGAATCTATAAAAGGGCAATCATCAGGAGAATTATACATCCAGCTGTAAACCACTTACTATTTGCTGAGACTTGAGAAAAGGTGGAGAGATGGTGATTTATTAAGAAACTTTTTCATGCATTGTGAATCAGGCTCTGTTATACGCGGCAAGAACCTAAAGTTCTAACCATAAGCATAATAGCTTTTGTTGGCCTGTCGCCATTGTTCATAAGTGTACCGAAGTAGCTTTCAGATCCAATTTCCGTGTTAGGTTAAATGAAAATATTGAATTTCTTATCTCCTTGATGTATTTTGATGGCTCTAACATGGCCTGTTTCTCCTTCAGTAGGAGTGGATTGAGTGATAAAAGGTTGTTAGTGTAAATTACATGATTGAACAACTGGAATAGTCGTTGCTTAATTGCTCTTAATTTGGTAAAGGTTTTGATTGGAATTACCATAAGAAAGGTCAAATGCTTTACCTGATTGGTTAAACTTCTAGTCAGATCAATTTGGGATGAATTGTTCCTTGGTGCTTTGCAAAGATGTTTTTGCAAACATTTTGGTAATTCATAGCTAAATGTGAACACTGAGATGGTGAATTTGGATTTTGGATATTTATTTTGCATGAAATGGATTTTGCTGTAAGGAACTTGACACCGATGCACCCCCTGACAAGGATGCTTTGTATTTTAAAACCCATGAGGATCCATTGATCAAGATATTTCAGTTTTGTGAATGCTGATAAAGTAGTTCTTTGATCATTTAGGGAAAATGGTGACATTGCGTTCGTCTAAGTTTGCATAAAAAATAAAAAAACATTCAAGGTATCAAAAGAAGGGAACTCACCTTCTTGAACAGTCAAAGATATGTTCATGTTAAATGAAGTGCAAATGTTTTCCTACATAGATCTTGTTGAGATCTTTTAGTTGTAACTTCCCTACTATGATTTTGCTTCTTTTCTTTCTTTTCTTTTTTTTTCCTTCTTTTTTTTTTAAAGTTCTGATAAAGCTGAAGCTTGTACAGAGAGCAACCTCCCCTCAAATGTTAAGGAAGGATCGAGGATATGACATACTTATACATCTGTGCCTGCAAAAACAGAAATATATTTTGCCCTCATAAAAAATCTTAATTAGTTCAAATTTTGCTTTTTCAATGCTATCATAAAAGTTGATTGTAGCTGCCCCAAGTAACTGCCTGAAAGAGAAGTCGCATCACTGATTTGATTCCAACATTTTTGAGATTTTAAACTAGCATGGGTTTTTGAGCAGTGGCAAGAAGAAAAAGAGGGGAGCACGGGCTGTTGGCGGTGATAAAAGTGGTAGAGGACTCCGCCAGTTCAGCATGAAAGGTGATGCAAAAATCCTTCTACTATTTCTTGGTTAATTTTGTTATTCTTTTCATCCTGAAAAGATGTCTATCTTGACAAATAAGAGACAATATTCCATGAAGCTTCTTCAAGAGCTTCACCTATATATTGTAGATTGCATAAGCATTTGCTACAAATGAGGATTTGTTACTTTGATATTGCGTGATTATTGTCTTCAAAAAATTATTTGCCTTTGTTCACTTTTAACATTTTTATTCTTAATATGCATAGTTTGCGAGAAAGTGGAAAGTAAAGGAAGAACAACTTACAACGAGGTGAGGCAGTGAACCATGTTTCCTTTTGTTAGGTTTCTTTTTTCCATATATTTTGCTGTCTCATGCACTGAATCTACATTAATCCGTAAAATAAGACACCAAAGAGTGCTGGGATGTTTTGAACCAGCGATGGTGGAACCATCCCGAACTGTCTGATTCGGGGCATGTCAAATCATACTGGTGGCCGACTGAGATGGTTCCGGCTTTCGAAACGAGACACTGGCAAGGATAGGGGAGGGAGAAGCAAAGAGAGGAAAGGGAAGAGAGAGGGGAGGGAAGAAGAGGCAAAGATGGGGAAGGCCACCAAGATTGAGCTTTGCCTCCTTCAAAGAGAGGAAGAGAGAGAGAGAGGGAGAGGGTGGGGAGGCCGGTGGTGGCCCCCCCCTCTCCCTCCTCCCCCCCTCTTTTTCTCTCTCTATCTCTTTCTCTACTCTGTTCTCCCTCTTCCCCACTCCTTTGCTCATCTGAGGGCTTCCATGACTCTCCGACAGCCACTGCCAGCCTTGCCGCCTTTTCCTCTCGTTCTCTCCCTTTCCCACCTCTCTCTTTCTATCTCTCTCTCCCTCTCCACCTACGGTTCTCCCCCTCTCCCACTCTCTCTGTTGTGTCAGTTTGGGCCTAACATGGAACGACACAGGGGCAATGCCTAACTGTATTGCTGGCTGACCGGTATGGGTGCAAGTACCAGCACAACCAACCTTGTTCTGAACTGTATTCATTTCGGGACAATGTTTTTGAATTTTTCACTGTTGAAAAGTGAAAAGAGAACAGCTTAATAGATGATTTACTTTGCAAATGTACTCAATAGTTCTTTCCAACACTTCATAGATGTTTCCAATTAGGACTGAATAATAGAATGGCATTCAACTAACTGTCCTTAATTCCAATTTCCAGCAAAAATTCCTATTGAAAAAGATGTTTGATTTAATATAATTTGATTTAGCATCTCCTTCTAGATGAATATATATATTTTTAATATTATGGATGGGTAGGTATTTAGGCTCAAGGATTTGACTTCAGGTGGTCTTTCCTCTTTCAGTCAGAAAAAAGCACCTTGCATGCCTTTAAGAAATTGGAGGAAAAAAAATGAAAATCCTGGAAAAGCCTGCCTAGCTGATTTTTGATCTGCTGACAATGAGAATGTTCTGATTCTGTGTTCTTATTTACTTCAGTTGAGACTTTCATTTAACAAATTGACAAATCCAAGCCTTTTCAATGTGTTTGTGCTGAGTGGTTTATTAAAGTGATCTGAATCCTACATATGCTTCTCGTGTAAATCCATTTGTTTGTTTTCCCATTGAATCTTGTTCTTTCATTTTATTTATTTATATTGGGAGGGGCTTGTAAGAGCATTCTTTTAAAAAAATATATCAAGGAATATTAGAAAATCTGTGATTTTAGTTATTGTTTTGTATTCTCCTAAGCAAGGTTCGCTGTACCGGTATCGGACGGCGTGCCGGTCCCGGACCGGTACGGTACCGGTACCGTACCGTACCGACACACGGTACGTCTGGGCGTACCGGTCCGGTATCGGTACACAATATATTTTTTTTGATTTTCAATTTTTTTTTTAGA
>KE504884.1:591930-613342 GCA_000441515.1 Elaeis oleifera | reverse complement strand
GGTTCACCCCTGAACCGGTCCAGAACCGAGCCGTACCGCCCGATTCCGGGCGGTATGGGCCCGAACCGCACCGAACCGCCCGGTTCGGTGCGGTTCGAGGTCTCTTTCCGAAAAAGAGGTCCGAACCGGACCGGTAAGTGGCCGGTCCGGCTCGGTACGCCCCATACCGAACGGTTCGGCCCGGTACGGCGAACCATGCTCCTAAGTGAAATATTACCTTTTGATTAATCTAGCATTAATTTCTTTAAATATTTAGTCCTGTTTCAATTTGTTGATGGTAAACTCTCTCACAATTTAGCCATTTTTCAAAACTTAAATCAGTTACTCCTCTTTTTTTATTTTGCTATCTGGTTATGTTTTTGTAGCTTCCATTGTTTTTTCTTGCACTTTGTGTTTTTTTTCTTGGGATTTGTTTATGAGGAATTTTTGGTCTTTCGGAGTATGTTCCCTTCTTGTTCCCCTTGATTTTATTATTACATCTCCAAGTGGTATATTCTGATCATTCCCTGATAGGAAATGGTAAATCCATACCCTTACAATTTGTTGTTTAGCACATGCTAGGAATGAAAAATATACTTTTTTGAATATTATTGTTTATTTTCAATAGTTATATCACCTGCCGTTCATCTAACGGCAGAATAATGATTCCTAGATTCTCTAAACTCTAAAGACAAGTTATTTAATATGATCAGGTCCTGATCTCCATTATAATAGCTAAGCTTTATTTATCTCATTGCATTTTTTTGGGGTAAGATTGCTTTTTTAATTTGATTTTTATTTTGTCAGGTTGCAGATGAACTCGTAGCTGAATTTACTGATCCTAACTGTAATTTGGTAACTCCAGATCAGGTAGTCTACAACTCCACTTAGCAGTGAAGAAATGTTTTTGGCTGTTTTCTTATTTAGATATGATTTCATAGAATATACTCTTAAAAAATGTTTCTTGAAAACAAACAGCCAGACTATGATGGGAAGAATATACGGCGGAGGGTGTACGATGCCCTGAATGTTCTTATGGCAATGGATATTATATCTAAAGATAAAAGGAATACAGTGGAAGGGTTTACCTCGAACTAGTCTAAATGATATCGAAGAATTAAAGGTTTGTCTATACCATTTTCTTATCTCCTAATGATTTGATTAAGCTATACTATATTAAAAAATGACAGTTTTGAATTCTGACATTTCCTTGGGGATTCTTTCCACTAACTTTTCAGATGAAAATACCTTGTTTTTGCCTTTAGAATTACTGTTCTCTCTTGAATTGAATCTTAGCTAAAATGGAGATTCAGTGAATCAACAATTGCATTCTTTTAGAAGGAATAGAGTGTATACCTTATTATCTTTTTTTCTTATTTTCTTTTTATCTTGACTGCTTAATTCATAAATCTCCAATTGCGGCAGTACAGTGTATACCTTATTATCTCTTTTTTCTATGTTTTCTTTTTATCTTGATTGCTTAATTCATAAATCTGCAATTACAGCAATCATACCATTGAAGACTTAAGTTTTAAATTTTTGATTCTCAAGTTATTTAATTTAAAATCTTTCATTTCTTTATGATGATACTTTCCCTTTATGTCTCGCTCTCATGTCAAAACATTTTATGTAATTATTTTTTATTCAAATAATATTATTTTGTAACTTGCATGTAATATGATTTAAAATTTAATATTTATTTCTTTTTCTCAGATGTGCATTGCTTGCACTTGATTGCGTGTATTTGATAAAATATGAGGCATTTTTTAAAAAACTTTTGAAAGATTATTGTTTTTGTGAATATGGGCCTTGATGCAATGTTAAGGCTGCGTAGATCTGATCCGAGACCCCATAGTGGCGGGATGCTCGTGCACCGGGACGCCCTTTAAAAAATATTATTTTGTCTTGTGTTGCTAATTCTCCAAGTTCCTCACATTTATCACAGGCAGAACGTATTGGATTGAAAAGTAAGATCGAAAAGAAAACTGCATATTTGCAAGACTTACAAGATCAAGTAAGATTGTTCATTAGTATCATAGATTAAGGTCTGAATATTCTAGTTTGATATTTACTTGTTATTTAACTCTGTTTGTACAAACATATTTATATTTTCTTTGCACATGCACCTTGAGACTCCTTTGTGTGAAGTGACACCTCCTAAATTCTAGAAGCTTGTAGTTATATCATCTAATTAGCAAGATAGAAGATATTGATTGAAAATCATGGAGTGTGCTACAGCATCACACAGTATATACTGCTTCTGCGGGCAAGGAATATGAAAATTGTGAAGAAGAGAAGAGAGATTCAAATACTATTTTCATCTGGCTTATTTTGTTTAAATAACTTGATGGGATTATTTGTTATGAAGAACATAGAAGAACAAAAGGTTTCATTACTTGCTTGTCTATGTTTCCACGGCTTATTATTATTATTAGTATTATTATTATTTTTAATAGGATTATGCTTTGGAATAAATCTTGGTCCTTACCTAACCAATAGGTACTTAATGCCGGTTAATTGGGCTTCTAGGTTTTCTTGAATGTTCCTCTCTTACTCAGAGTTTCCTTGGCTGTAAGTTTGACACCTATGTTGATGTGTCGAAGCCCAAAGCAAGTGTTAAGATATTGTTGTACTTTTCTTGGGCAGCTTAGTTCGTAATTCAGCAAAATGAGTTTATTTTATTTTATTTTTTTGAGAAATATAGTGGGCATGCCATCACCAAGGTTCGAATCTTGGACCTCTCTCAAGTGTAGAAGGATACCAACCAGTAGAATTAAACCTGGTTGATGAGTGTAATTAGGCATGTTGCTTAAATTAATATTAATGTTATAATTCTAATGTTATATGAATAATTAACTTAATATTATAGACATTCAACGTGCCATAAGCATGAAATGATATTAAAGTGGTAAGAGGCATATGTTATACTGTGGAAAACAATATGATGAAGTTCATATATTATAAGTTAAGAGCATATTTCTTACTGTTTTCTATTCTCCTATTAAGTTTGTAGGTCTGCAAAACTTGATCCAACGGAATGAGCAATTATACAAATCTGGAAATGCTCCTTCAGGCGCAGTGGCTTTACCTTTTATCTTGGTTCAGGTACAATCACTTTTCATTTGTTTCGCTGAAGTTATATCGCTGAAGTTATATAAATTTTCTAGATATCATCTCAATATGCCATCTAACCTCGTGGAGAAATGACTTAGTAAAGTCTGCTTAGTACCTTCCTATTTGATTGGTAAAGGCATCTAATGATGAGGAACTATAATGCTACTATGATAAGGATAGAGCAAATAAATATTCTTGGTAAGTTAGCTTGAAGGGCAAAACACATCATCATTCGATCACCTGCAAACTCTACATCTTCTAAATTACAGGATATGATGAAATATGTACAACTTACATCACAACCTACCTGTTAGTTATTATATTTCTCTTCTAGATTCAGTTGACTAGATAATGATTCTCGTTTTCCTTCCAAATGTGAATAAACAGACTCGTCCACATGCAACTGTAGAGGTGGAAATATCAGAAGATATGCAACTGGTGCATTTCGACTTTAACAGGTAATACAAATAACTTCTCACTTGTTTATCATGCACCACATCATTGCTCAGCAAACATCCGCATCTATATATTCTGCTTTGCCAAAGGCGCACAATAGATTTTGGTGGCAACTTGAATCATATTCTCAAAGTACCGAACTCTGAATCTTTGAACTATGCTGGGTATGGGACTTAAAATCTTTGTAGTCAATAATAAGCTTGGTTTCATTTCAAGGGAAGTTGCCAATTGTCCTAATGGCAAAGAGCTGTAGAATGGGGACTCATCTGGCCAATATACTAGCTAAACAAATTGTAGATGTTATTGTCATCCGTTAATCATAAACTTTTGACAACCAACATAGTAATGGGGCATTAAAGAGTTTTGTTTTATATAAAATTGCAAGAAATTCTATACAACATGTATATTTTAAAAGTCTATAAGCTAGTTGACTATGTTCCATAAGAAGTAGGGAATCTTGAATCTAATATTTTCCACGAAAAATTCTGTGCACCACGGGTGGTATAGAAATCCGACGTGGAGCGCACCGCTTTATGTGATTGGTCCACGTAGCCATCGCTTCTCAATGCACATTTAATGTCCACAGTTCCACTTTTTCGTTTGAAAATTTTGAATGATGAAAATGCACCTGCTCTTTGGAAAAATTATGACATCCTGTAGCATATTATGACTTCCTGTACGCAGGATGTCATAAGGCTTAGAAAATTATGACATCCTGTGGTATATTATGACATCGTGCATCAAATTATGACTTTCTGTGTGTAGGATGTTATAATATGGCCCAGGATGTCATAATATACCACAGGATGTCATAATATGAAGGAGTATTTTTGTCCAACCACTTTCCAACACGCATTTAATGCCTGTAGTTCCACTTTTCGTTGGAAAATTCTGAATGACAAAATATCCCTATTCTTTGAAAAAAATTGTGACATCTTACATTATATTATGACATCCTGCGTTATATTATGATATCATGCAGACAAAAATTATGACTTTCTGGACGCAGGATGTCATAATATGGATATAAGATGTCATAATTTTTCAAAAAATAGGGGCATTTTTGTCATTCAAAATTTTAAACAAAAGAATAAAATTGCAGGTATTAAATGTGCGTTGGAAAGCGGTGGCTACGTGGACCAATGGGATAAAGCAGTGCACTTCATGTCGGATTTTCTATGCTGCCTGCGGTGGACAGAATTTCCCTATTTTCCACTATCAGCTAGTAGGGCTAGAAATGGGCCCAGACCAGCGCAAGGCCCATTAGGCTGGGCCGGATTTGGGTCAGGCCTTGAGCCAGGCTTGAGATCATTTCGGTTGGGTTTAGGCCTAAAATAGGTCTTGGATAAATTTTGTGCTGTGTTTCTGCTGATGCTTGGTGCAGCCTGCAGCCTGAGCCCAACTTTTGGCCTGAAGTTTGAGATCGACTTCTGGTCAGAAGGTTGAGCCTAGAAAATGTCATATCCTGGGCTGAATTCATTATTAAGATCCTCTGCTTGTAGTCTTTCAGGTCAGGCTGAACATATTAGGCCAATAACACCACGTTTGGGACAGTGGGGCTCTCTCGGTTTGGACTCAACCTTTTGGCCCATACGGGCTAATTCCAGTCGGCCCAGTCGGCCCAAGCTTGGGCTGGGAATTGAAAGAAATTTCGAACCTAAGCCCTTCTTGTAGCCCCCAAAATATTTTTAGGGTGGGCTTGGGCAGGCATGTGGCCTTGACAAATTCTAGTCCTATCTGATAAACAGCCAGATTATAGGATATTTCCAGTTTCTCTTAGCACGTATCGTATGACTTCTTCCCAATTTCAGACTACTAAGAATCAATAGAAGTTGTGATAGAGTGCATTGTTCATGAACCCATGCCCAATATGTAGAAAAACCTCAAAATCAACTTCCATCTATGTATGCTTAAAATCCAGTACTGGGAATGAGTTGCTGTAGGTTGCCATTTTGATGAAGTGATTCCCTTTGATATATTGTAATCCTAGTTTCAGCAATGGTGGAGACTTATAAAAAGACCTTTCTCTAATGAGTTTGTGCCAACCGTCTGAACTAGTAACTTGATCTTGGTTAGCCATTGAGGGGATAAGGATTGTGAGTACTGAAGCAAATGGGAGTTCAATACTAGGAATGAGTTGCCCTTTTGATGAAGCTAGTCCCTTTGGTTGCTTGTAACACTAGTTTGCTTCAGCAACAAAGCAGATCATGAAGGCCTTCCAACTACGAATTTGTATTTCCCTTCGGAAATAGTAACTTAGCCTTCATTAGCCACCCAGTAAGGATGATCTACATCTGTTGCGAATTAAAAATCTTGTTATTTTGTTCTCTAGGTTTCTTAAAGTGTCATTTGACTGCTTTAATAATTCCATCTTCCAAGCTGCCATCGGTGGTTGGTTCCAATTCTCACAGCTGCAGTTCAAGGATCAGTGAAATCTCACTGCAATCCTATATTTTCTTGTGCAATGTTAAATCTGTAAGAAACGTTGGATGGATGATTTTTCAGTTGTTCTTTGATTAGCAGGTGGAGCCACGTGTGTGCGCGCGTGCGCGTACACACACACACACACACACACACACACACACACACAGACTTCAAGCATGATAGGCTACTTGAACTAACCAATAAACAGGGTTGGGAAATCCAGAAAACTATGAAGCGATTTATGATACCTTGGTGGTCCTGAGCATGCATTCTAAGTTCCATCATCAGGTTGGACAACTAAACATCATTCTTTTTATCAATGGATGACAGTTATCATTGGGAAGATCCTGATATCGCACTACTAATCAGTGCCCAAGTCATCCTCTGATCTTTGCCTGTATTTAGTGTTCTGCCAATCAATATGAAATAGTGATTTAAGTTAATTCAGTGGCAGATATTCTTGATATTTTCCAGGTTTAAAGCTAAGTATGGTATCGGTTTTGGTCCAAGCCTATGCCTAGTTTATTGGTAGTTTCATTTTAGTTTTAGTAATTTCAAGAAAATGCGTTCTAAATTAAATGCATAAATTGAAATTTTTTTCTTCTCAACATGTTTAGTTTAAGACATTTTTGGTACATTGTGAAGAAGAATTGAAACTACAAGGAACATGAGTGAAAATGGAAATAAGAGAAGCCAGAAGCATCCATTATCAGCAGAAACGAAAGCTTTGATGGAATGACAGAACATAGTAATTCCTCGTCAAACTACTGCCTGCCAACCAATCAACATAATTTTAAGACTTTTTAAGAAGCCAAAGTACTAATTGAATAGGATATATACAAGAACACTCTTGAAAGCCTTTGAAAAAATTAAAAATAAAAAACTCAATAGAATTGACATCATTTGAATCATAACTTATTATTTCGAGAATCATGTTCACAAATTATTATACTCAGATTGGAATTAAACAAGAACCCCCTACGAAGAATCGTGTATTTGCTGTTTCAGAGATTAGAATAACCATGTTACAACAGATTTTTAGCGTGTATCCTTTACTGACATCATTTTATGTACATTCCAAAATGCAGCACTCCTTTTGAGTTGCATGATGACGCATTTGTTCTGAAAGCAATGAGATTCAGTGAACGAGAACATAACAATAGTGCCCTTGAGCCCAGTTCAAATGGAGGTGAATGCCCCAGCACTCTGGGCATGTATCAGCATCACGTGCAACAACCTTCAAGGCCCAATTCTACAATAAGCTGCCCTCCTCACCTCCTATTCCTGGAATTCTAAAGGCACGTGTGAAACATGAACACTAGTCTGTTATTTTCAACCTGTTTTCTCGTGTGGGCTACCTATCCTTTCCTGCCCCCGTTCTCCATAATCCATATTTTTTTATTGTTGTAAAGTGCATGTAATTAGTGGATAAATGGGGAAAATCAACAAGTCTTCTGCTTTTCTAGCTTTTCTTCATAACAAGTTGGAAGGATCAAGGGCAGCAGGGTCCTGCTGCTTCCTTCAGGTGCTCCTTAGGGTGCTAACCTGGCATTTCACTGGCTCAGAAATTGATGTTATTGTAATGTAATGGTGTAATTTTTTTGCTGATATTATATTGGTGTGGATTTTTATGGAAAGTGTAGGTCATTGGATATCACATATTACTTGGAACCTAACCCTTTGTACTGAATGGAATTTCCGGTGTTTTAGTTATTTAAAATCTCAATGCATTTGGTCGGGATCAAATCCTTCGTGACTGATTTTCCAGCCACCTGCTGCATGATTGGTGAACTGTTTGCTGTTCGTTCTATTTTTAATGTGCGTTTGGGTCTGCAAGCTTGTGGCGAATAGGGTCGTAAAATTTGGACCACTGAGTGAGCGTGATGAGGGAAGATAGCAGGGTGGGTGATGGGCTGTTCAGGACTTCATTATGTAGACCGATCAGCCAATGACAGAGGAAAGAAATAAAATATTGAAGCAAAAAATGTGTAAATTTTTTATAGTTAAAAAAAATAAAGAAAGAAGCTAACAAAAAAAAAAAAATCTTGCTTATTTGGATTTCATCAGGTGCTGAATGTCCGCACTTAAATATGACCATCTCAAGGACTTCACGATGATCCAGCCATGACTCTGCCCGCATGATGATTCAGCAGTAACACAACGTTAGTATGATTCTATCGCTGTGTAAGGTTACATGATGATTCAGCAGTAACACAACGTTAGTATGATTCTATCGCTGTGTAAGGTTAGAACGTACAACAGTCGGTATCTTTCCTGTGAAAGTATGAGTCGCGCATCCACTGTTGGACTGTGCAATGGTCATTTCGAGATTTGTGCACGTGGATGAACTCAATGGGTTTGGAGTGCTTTGAGAGCTGTGCGGTCATTTCGAGATTTGTGCACGTGGATGAACTCAATGGGTTTGGAGTGCTTTGAGAGCTGTGCGGATATGTTGCGGAAGGACAACCATTCTTTTGTGCGAAAGATATTACTTCTATCCGATTAGAATACCTTATAAGGTGCAAGAAGTAGCTCAACATTTCTCAGTAACATACGCCTCCACTAAAATTTGGACCCGGTTTACATTAGACCACTAATAATGTAATTTCTTTTCTCTTTTTTTTTAATTTGTTGCGGCCAACTCCAGATCGCCTGTCATCGGAAATGAACACCTGCAAAACAGCGTCCGTACAGATTGGATTTATATCCGGTGGAGATCCTCCGATACTTAAGTCAGAGAGGAAAGTTGGTGAACAGGAGTTGAATGTAAACAGTAGCAGAGTTTTGGCCCAACGTAAGCTTACCAGTCCTGTTCCCTTATCTCCTTTTTATAGATGAAGTTGTCGTAATCATCGGACGTGGTCCCATGTTTTATGGCACTAAATCATCGAGCCATAATCACGTAGTGGATTGTTAATTCTCACTGATTGCGTTGTGATATGCGGTCGGTAACCGTTCGTGACGGTTATAGTATGTTGAATAGATTAGCCGATCATATGTCGGTAGAACCGACCATATATCGGTAGAATCCATGCGTGACCGTCGACTAATAGTTCTGTTATGCCGATGGTCTAAGTCGTCCACTGTCGATCAGTAGTAGTCAAATCGTTAGTTGGTCAGCCGGGGATAAGTCGATGCGGTTCGCTCAGTTGGTTGATGAAGAGTCGGAACTGCATATTTAACCGATGTAGAGTTGGGATTGTATGTTCGGTCGGTCGGTTTGGTTGAATCGAAGTCAGTAGTCGGTTGACTTGAGTCGGGGTCGATTGACTTTTTTCAACAGTTGTCCCCTACTCTCAAGTCCAAGGTGAGTCGATGTGTATATTACCACGTGGTTTGTCACGTTGGACAAAGAGAGTTATTTTTGTCACATCGAATCTCAATTTTGATACCATTTTCTTCAAGATATGGGTGATCGGCTATTTTATCGTGTTGGCAGGTACAGCCGTCTATCACACTAATCGGACGATTCGGTATCAATTGTCAGTGTCAGGCGTCATTTCGAGAAGTCGATTCGGCGTCTGACGATATAATTCTGACAGATAGATTTGTCCCACATGTCCGAATGTTATTGGGTCGGGATTGTTCACGCGGATAGAGGTGACGTGGTTCAATCTGGAGCAGATACGTCGAACCGTCCGATCCATGGTCGGTCCAGATGTTGTCATGTATCATCATCTGTTAGATCTTCGATTTGACGTCCTTCATCTTGACCGTTGAGAGATCCTATATATATAGGGTCACTCTCAACCAAATTTTCACTTTTCATTGCTTTTGGTGCTGAGACTCTGTCGGATTGTTGCCCCAACGCTCAAGGTTATCACTCCTAGCTTTTATCTCAACTTTGCCTTTCTTTCGAGTCCTTTCTTCTTTCCTCTAAAGTCTTCTGTCTTCTTCAGAGTTATTCTCATGGTTAGGGCTTCTCCTTCTCGAAAAGATCGGTCGGAGAATCCGATTGATGAATCCCAATCGAGTCCGGATGTGGAGTCCTCTTCACTTTCGGAACTGAATGTCGAACAACTCCGGGAGCAGTTTTGTATCCCGGAGCAGTTTCAACTTTTCACCCCTGGAGCCGATGGTCGGGTGAATAACCCATCTTCGGGGCCAGGTGGCCTTCTATGTCAAAGATCTTCGGATGGATCTTCGATTTTCGATTCCGGAGTTTGTCCGAAATATTTTGGATTATTACGGATTTTGTCCGGCTCAGCTGGCACCGAACTCAGTCCGACTGATAATTAGCTTTGCTTTGTTGTGTCGGATGTTGCCGACCATGCTTCGTCCTTCTCTTTTTCGAGCTTTCTTTGTCCTCCGACCTCATCCGAAGGCCCGAGAGTGGTGGTTCTTCAAACCCCAAAAAGGCCTTTCCTTTATCACCAGTCTTCCATCGTCCATTCATGGATGGAAGAACCAGTTTTTTTTTGCTTATTCTTTCCTTCCTTGGGGTTTTCCTTCTCGTTGGGGTATCCTCGAACCGGTCCTAACGACAACAGTCAGGTAGAGGTCGACGACCAGGAGGACTTTCACCAGCTAAAGGATATGTCGGTGCTGAAGCAGAAAGAGCTTGTAACCGAACAGGCCCTTTATGACGTCGGTCTTAGTTCGGTTCCTCATCTAGGTATAGTATAGTCGGTCAGTTATTTCTGATTTTTTTTTACTTGCTGAATTGTACTGACCTCCGTTGTAATTGCAGCTATACAGCAGAGAATGCATGTATCGAATACCGACATTCATCTGCATGCTGCCAAGAAGAGGATAGCATCTGAGGCTGGGCCTTCACGACCATCGAAGAGGCATCAAGCATCGGCTCCAGTCAGTGTTTCGACATCGGTTGTGGAACCCGATGCCCTATCGGCATCGGTTCCTGAACCAGTTTTGGCACTGTCGGCTCCGACAGTGCTTCCTGCTACATCGTTCGAGGAAAGAGCGATGAGAAAAACTATCGAAACAACATCGATAGTTCTGCCACCTGAGGTTCGGGCCGAGGCAAGAGAGCCCGAACAATCTGCGGCTGCGCTAGTTGCTCCTTCAATTGGGGCGCAGTCAAGCTCAAGCTTCTCCTCGTTTTCAAACGTGGGGCCACCGACAACAGACCGAGGGAAAGCTCCGGTGGGTTCGGCGGATGATACAGTATTGGAGAGCCACGCGGTGCACTTCGACCTCCAAGTGCCCGTCGATGAATCAGCCCTGGCTAATTCTGTACTGGCCAAGCGACTGTGCCAGGTAACTCTCCTTTCGGCCGATCGGGAGCGTCGGAGGAACGATCGATGGTCAAATATTTTCATCCTTTTACCCGACCATCATCGGGTAAGTCTCTTTGATAAACTTTCTTTCTTCTTTTCTTCTTTTTTTTTAACCCGACTTATTCTCTATCTGCAGTTGATCCAGATATGTCTGACCTGGAGGTCGGCTACACGAAGTTCGTCGACATTCGTAGCGCGTGGAAGAATAAGGTGGCAGCCACCGATGTTGAGAAAGCGGCTGCACTTGAACAACTCAAGTTGGCAGCAGAGCGGGAAGCCAAACTTCAAGAGGAGGTTTTCCGACTCACGAACGACTTGGCATCCTCGGGCGCCGAACTTGCGTCGGCTTGTGGGGCTATTTCGGCTCTTGAATCACAGGTCAAGAGCAAGAAGCATTCTATCCACTGACTTCGACGAGTTCGAGATGGATGCATCGAAGAATTCAAAGCTGAACGTGGACGTAATCAAGCTAGCCTGGAAAGGTTGGCACTGGCTGAAGAAGAATTGTCCTCTGCTCGAGTCGATGCTAATTTGGCTAAGGTGGAAGTAGAGTCGGTAAGAGAAGAATTGGGTCGGGCAGTCGAGGATTTTCGAGGTTCGAAAGAATACAGGAAAGAGATTGTCAAAAATGGCTTCATTTCGTACTGTGTTGGGTATGAAGATGATCGAGATACGATCGAAAAACTATATCCGGATCTTGACTTGGGCAGCATCGTCCCTTCAAGATCGAAAGACGGAGTTGCTAAAGAAGAAGCCGCTCCGATTCAAGAAGAAACACCAATTGAGCCCAAAATCGTTCAAGTCGAGGATGCTACACCCGAGCAAAGGAACGATGATGAAACTTAGTCGGTGTATTTTGCTTTCTTTTTTGTAATCAGATATCTGTATTCGAACTTCGATCCAATTTTGTAACTTTTGTTTGACAATGAATGGAAGCATTTTCTTTAAGTTTGAACTTTGTTCGCTTGGAATATTATCTGTAATGTCTGCAATATAAAGTAGTCACCGAACATTAATCGATGATCTGATCATTCGATAGGACTTGTAGAATATCCGTTAGTCGTGTAGTTGTTTTGACGTACTTGATAGAAATTAGGATAACGATTGTAAATCGAATATCCAATGTCCGACATTTGGTCGGATTTGTACGTCGAATTATCTAATAATCGATGGTAAGTCGAATATCCCTCGACTGACCATAGCCTAGTCGGTATAGTTTCAATCCGATTTTGGTCATTTTGGCATTTCATTCTGCTTAGTTAAGACTAAATCGGCATATTAGTCTTTCGACTATAGTCAGCTTTTACAGTGGAAAGCCGACATTGTAAATCGAGATATAATCGGTATTATGACTTTGCGGTGAAAGCCTGTATAGTCGATGTCGATTGAGATTGCAGTCGGTATGTCGATTTTTGCATGAGAACCGAAATACAGTCATCACCGAAGCAGTTGATTCTTCAATTTTTATAGTGGAGGCTGAGATAAATTTCGTGTCAAAGTACAATAGATAGCTCGACTTTGGCAATGAAAGCCGATATATAGCCAGTAGTTGATAAAACTTGTCAAGACTTGTGATTTTGAAATTCTGATTGTATTTTAAATAATGTACATATCGACACCTTTATTGATAATACATCTTTAGATTATCGGCATTCCATGTTCGGAGAATCACCGACCCTTCGAGAGTTTCTAGCCGATATGCACCTGGTCTAAGAGTTTCTGATATTTTGTAAGGTCCTTCTTAGTTCAAAGATAATTTTCTTCGATCCAGGGGTTTTGAGACTTCTGCTTTTCTTAAGACCAAATCTCCTGATCGAAAGACCTTCGGCTTGAATCTTGCGTTGTAATATCAGGCTATCCTTTGTCGATATGCAGCCATCTGAACTTGAGCTTGCTGTCGGAGTTCTGAGAGGAGATCTAAGTCGGTTCTCCGACATTCAGAGTTACTCGGCTCACTATATTGCTCCACTCTTGTTGACGATAATCCGATCTCAAGTGGTATCATTGCTTCTGTCCCATAAGCTAAGTTGAAAGGAGATTCTCCAGTTGGTATGTAGGGAGTCGTTCGATACGCCTATAAGATCAGATATAATTCTTTTATTCAGAGACCTTTGACTTCATTTAGTCTGGTTTTTAGCCTGTGTAGGATTGTTTGGTTAGTTACTTCCACCTCACCATTTGACTATGGATGACCGATCGATGTGAGTTTGTGCGTAATATGAAACTTCGCACAAAACTCTATAAAATTTTGGTTGTCAAATTATCGACCATTATCGATGATAATACTGTGTGGCAAACTGAATATGTAAATGATGAATTTCTGAATGAAGTCTTCCATCTTACTTTCAGTGATTTGCACCAGAGGTTCGGTTTCTATCTATTTGGTAAAATAGTCGATGACGATCATTATGAATTTTCTCTATCCAAATGTCGGGGGAAAATGTCCAAGTATATCAATCCCCTATTGTACGAAGGGTCATGGTGTTACAATCGACATCAGCTGACTAGCCGATTGATGTTGTATATCTGCATACTTTTGACATAGTTCACACCTTCAGATGAGTTCAGCTGCATCTTTTTTCATGGTGGGCCAGTAATATTTTTATCGCAAAACTTTATAAGCTAGAGACTTGCCCTCCAAGTGGTTCCCGCATATCCCTTCGTGCACTTCTCTAAGTGCATAGTCAGCATCCGTAGGTCCTAAATACTTCAGCAAGAGGAGAGAGAAAGACCTTTTGTAAAGATGATCATTTATTATTACATATTAAAAGGCCATCCATCGGAGTCGTTTAGCCTCTGAGGAGTCTGCGGGAAGGGTCCCATCGATCAGGTATTGAACAATCGGATCCATCCAGCTTGGTTCGATAGTGAGTTGCAATACCTCCTCAATTTTATCAATACTCAGTTGTTCGAGGCATTCAACAAATGTTCGACCCAGTGAGTTGAAAATGATAGTAGCCAGTCATGAAAGTACATTGGCCCGAGCATTTTTGATTTTAAAAATGTGAAAGATCTTGAAATATTTCAAGCTTGTCATAAAATCTTTCACCTTCTGAAGGTACTTCATCATAATGGGGTCGCGGGCCTCAACTTCGCCCTTGACCTGTCCAGCGATCAGTTATGAGTCAGTGAAGACCTTCAAACTATAAATCTCAAGCTCCTTGGCTATTTCAAGCCAGCCAAAAGTGCTTCATATTCGGTTGGATTATTTGAGGCTTTAAAGTTGAACTGAAGGGCATACTCGGTGACCACCTCTTCGGAGTTTGTGAGTATGAGGCCAGCTCCACTACCTTGTGCATTTGATGCTCCATCAATGTGCAGCACCCAGGTTGATTTTAAGTCGAGTTTGAGAGTCGTAGCCTCTTTATTATGTTGTCATCTGTATCTTCTGATTTATTGTCGAATATAATACATTCAACGATAAAATCGGCTAGAACTTACACCTTCATGGATGTTCGTGGGCGATATTGAATGTCGAACTCGTCAAGTTTACTGCCCACTTTGTCATCCGACCTGACGTGTCAGATCAATGTAAGATTGTCTTCAGTGGCTGATCTGTCAGAACTATAATCAGATGGGCTTGAAAGTATGGATGAAGTTGTTGTGCCGATATGATTAGGACGTAGATCATTTTCTCCATCCTTGAGTATCGAACTTCGGCATTGTGAAGTACCTTGCTGGTGTAGTAGATTGGTTGATGAATTCGGTTCTCATCCTCCTGGATGAGCACCGAACTAACCGCTTCCACTGAAGTTGCCAAATAGAGATACAATGTTTCTCCGACTTTTAGTTTGTAAGCAAAGGTGGAGAAGCCAAGTATTGTTTCAAGTCTTTGAAGGATTGTCGGCATTCATCCGACCATGAGAAATCCTTCGTCTGCCGTAAAGTTTTGAAGAATGGCAAGCATCTCTCGGCCGACCTAGAAATAAATCGACTGAGTGCGGCAATCCTTCCATTGAGTTACTGTATCTCTTTCTTTAAGCTTGGATGCTTCATGTTGATAATGGTCTTGATTTTTCAGGATTAGCCTCGATTCCTCGTTGTGAAACAAAAATCTGAAGAATTTCTTGGAGGTTACCCCAAATGTACACTTAGTCGGATTTAATTTTATTGGATGCTGTCGGAGTGTGTCGAAAGCTTCCTCTAGATTCCGAACATGATCTGCAATTTGGAGACTCTTCACCAACATGTCATCCACATATATTTCCATATTTTGTCCAATCTGTGTCTTGAATATTTTGTTGACAAGCCGTTGATAGGTAGCACCGATATTTTTAGACCGAAAGGCATTATTTTGTAGCAGTATATGCTTTTGTTGGTCACAAAAGTCGTATGCTCTTCATCTTCTGGTGTTATGTGGATTTGATTATATCCAGCGAAGGCATCTGTGAAACTTAGAAGTTGGTGGCCAGAAGTTGCATCAACCAATTGGTCAATCTTCGACAACAAAAAACTATCCTTCGGACAAGCTACATTCAGATTAGTATAGTCGACGCAGATCCTCCACTTCCCATTGACTTTTCTTACCATTACTATATTGGCAAGCCAGTTGGGATATGTAGCTTCTCTGATGAAGCCTGCTGCGAGGAGTTTGTCGACTTCTTCATCAATGATCTTTTATCTTTCAGGAGCGAAAACTCGCTTCTTCTGTTTCATCGGCTTAACATTTGGATTGATGTTAAGTCAGTGAGTTATTATTTCTGAAGAATCCCGGGCACGTTGGTGGCCGACCAACAAAATATCGGCGTTGGCTTGGAGCATTTTTATTAATTGTTGCCGCTCTGAGTCAGATAATTGTGATCCAATTCGGACCGTTTTCTCGGGATTTTCTTCTTTTAGCGGGATGGAGACTAGTTGTTCAGCCAGTTCACCCTCTTCTGATTTTCTCTTTGGTCTAATTTATCAACAGGCAAAGAGTCTTCAGATTTGTTATTTGGGTGGAGACAAGGAAGCAATATCGGATGAGTTGTTGATCTCCACGTATTTCTCCGACTCCATGTCTTGTTAGAAATCGGACTAACAGATTGTATATCGAAACCACTGCTCTCAGAGCGTTAAGCCTAGGTCGTCCGAGTATGGCATTGTAAGCCGAAGGTACTCAAACTATCATGAACGTTATGAAAACAGTGCTCTATTGTGGTTTGGTCCCAACAGTTAAGGAGAGAAAAATTTTTTCCTCCACTGTGATAGCATCTACTGTGAAGCCGACCAGTGGCGTCGAGACTCTTCTAAGTCGGTCAATCGACAGTCACATTCGAGAGAAAGTCGAATAAACAAATGTCGATTGAACTTTCATTATTTACAAGGATTCTTTTTACATCATAGTTTGCTATTGTTATCGAAACAATAACAGCATCATCATGGGGAGTCTGAATTCTTCGAATATCTTCTTTCGAAAAAGTTATTATATTGTCGAGTCATCGTCGCTTTGCCGACTCATCTTCGGAAGTTGCCCCCTTGTCCAGTCATCCAAAGATTATGTTGATCACCCTACCATCGATTGATTATTTACAGTTTTCTTAGTTTGTAGTTGAGGTCGTCGATCAGCAGGAGGTTGAGTGGATGGATCTTTCTGGTATTTTCTGAGGTAGCCTCATCGAATTAGGGCTTTTATCTCATCCCTGAGCTGAATGCATTATTCGATATCATGACCGTGATCATGATGGAACCGACAATACTTCTTCCGATCGCGGTTCCTCAACAACACCTTCATCAGTGGGGGTGTCGTAGATATTTCACTCCTTCGATCTCCATAAAGATCTGCGCACGAGGAGTGAAAAGAGGAGTATAAGAGTCATACCTACCGTAACTCGACTTTGGACTTCATCGTCGGGGTGAAGCTCGCTTATTGGATGGTGGCCGACTTGATTCGGTCGGATCTCCCTCTTCTTTGTTTCTTCTTCTTCTGACTTTTGCTTTCTATCTGACATCGATCAGAAACTCCTTCATCTGTGTGCATATATTTGTATGCACGCTCCAGAAGTTCAGTATAAGTCCGAGGGAGAGTTTTATCCAGAGAATATGTGAATCAAGATCCCCTCAGACCTCTTTTCATAGCCGAGATAGCCATGTTTTCATTGAGGTCTTTGACTTCAAGCGTGGCTGCATTAAAACGAGCCACGAAATCTCGAAGTGATTCAGTCTCTCCTTCCTTAATCGAGAAGAGACTATCAGAAGTGTGTGGCGGCCTTTGACTGGTGCTGAAGTGAGCCACGAAAGAATGTTCTAGCTGTCTGAAAGAATATATGCTTTTCGACTGAAGCTCGAAATACCAGGCTCGAGAAGCTTTTCGAAGAGTTGCCGGAAAGCCGATGCATAAGAAGGCATCGGTGGCCCCTGAATCGTCATGAGAGCCTTGTAACTCTCAAGGTGGTCGATCGAGTTGGTGGATCCATTGTATAGCTCCACCTGAGGCATCTTGAATCGAGATGGGATCGGTTGATCCAAAATGTACTGAGAAAGTGGCTGGACGGTGTGGAAGTCGTAGTCGTTGGAGGACTTCCGACCTTCCACTTGAAGCTGAGCAAGTTGGCGATTGATCTCTTGTAATTTACGTTCATAATCATCAAGTCGCCATTGAAAACTCCGGGGGTTGAACCTTTCGATGAGTTAGAGGGGGAAGTAGACGGTGTTCGCGATCGCTTTCCCTTCCTTGCTCAATCCAACTGAGAAGGATAGGAATGCCGTGAATGGTGAGTGGCGCATCGAGAGTACCGCGAGTGCTGCTGCTCGTCCCTATGAAAGAGCCGAGATGGCCGCTCTGGTGAAGAAGACTGTGATCGCCGTGGATGACAGCGGCTATGCCTAGATGGCACCGACTGCGCCACCGGTTGCTCTGCCGGTGGCTGTGGTGGCTGGGTCTGCTGCTGCTGGATGCTTCTGACCGCCTTCATAAGAACAGTCATCTGCTGCACGAGTGCAGCGATCTGAACGTCCGTGGTGACCATAAGACGTGAGGAACTGGGCTCTGCTACTGGAGGAGGGGGAGGAACCTCTTGCTGGTGGGAAGAGTGCCTCGCTGATCCGGTTGCAGTCGAGCGTTGGGCTCTGATTTTCGTCATTGCAAATTATTTTTCTTCCCCTACCTAGCGCGCCAAGCTGTTGCGGCCAACTCCCCGTCGCCTGTCATCGAGAATGAACACCTGTAAAACAGCGTCCACACAGACCGGATTTGTGTCCGGCGGGGACCCTCCGATGCTTAAGTCAGATAGAGAAGTTGGTGAACAGGAGTTGAATGTAAACCGTAGCAGAGTTTTGGCCCAGCATAAGCTTACCAGCCCTGTTCCCTTACTCCTTTTTATAAATGAGGTTGTCGTAACCGTCGGACGTGGTCCCGTATTTTATGGTACTAAATTATCGGGCCATAATCACGTAGTGGATTGTTAATTCTCACTGATCGTACCATGATATACGTCCGGTAACCGTTCGTGACGGTTATAGTATGTTGAGTAGATTAGTCGACCATATGTTAGTAGAACCGACCATATGTCGGTAGAATCCATGCGTGACTGTCGACTAGTAGTTCTGTTATGCCGATGGTCTAAGTCATCCGCTGTCGATCAGTAGTAGTTGAATCGTTAGTCGGTCAGCCGGCGATAAGTCGGTGCGGTTCGCTTAGTTGGTTGATGAAGAGTCAGAACCGCATATTTAGCCGATGTAGAGTCGGGGTTGTATGTCCAATCGATCGGTTTGGTTGAATCGAAATCGATAGTCGGTTGACTTGAGTCAGAGGTCGATTAACTTATCCCAACATATGCGATAACAACACATACCATCATCTATTTAATGTCTTTTTCCTCCTTAACAACTGACCCTATCACGTGTTTAATGTCTTTTCCTTCCTTCCAACTAATAAATTATCTATAGTCTACGGTGAACCAGATCCGATCAATAATTTTCATCAATCACCCAGTCTATCACCTTGGAGAAATTATTGCATGGATGCCCCTAAATCAATGAACATTCATCCCCATCATGTACGTTCACAAACTAGTAGTGGGTCTCATCAGTGATCGGAGTAGAGTCTCCAATGAGGCATGGCGGATTGCATATATGATAAAGAGTCCGCTCCCATGGTGAGAGGATTTGGAGCACTCGGTAGTTGGATCTGGCTGATGAGGGAAACTTATTCTGGTTCGTGCTTACGATGTTCATGTGTCATCGATGCCACTCGGAGTTGTTAACAGCACTGCGGTGGAAAGGTGATTCCATGATCTGGATGGTAGGGGGTGCTCCTGAACGTGAATTTTGAAATAGTGCTCAATGTAATTTTGGAGATAGTGCCATCGCTACGGTAGATTATGGGGTTTGTGTCGTATCTTCCGTGTGAAAGAATAATTAATTTTTTTTTTTCAACATCAATCATTGGAGTGCATAATATTTTTGTGTTGTATCTTTATCCTCCATCTACTTGCACTGCTCTTATAACGTACATTGCACAATCCAATGACGGACATTAGAGAAATCATTCCTTCACATGAAAGATACAATTTGAATCCTCGTAGATATTTCTCTCATCAATGTATGTCATGTAGGGCATATTGATACGATCATCATCAGAGAAATTATATTTTATACCATGAAACATGCTAATCAGATTCCTTATTTCTATGGGCTCCATCCATCATCTCATGAGCCCTACAGATTTCATGGCTTTTCGTATTTTTATCTAGTCTCGGACTATTTTTATGGTGTGCCGCCTGTGGTGCACGATTTAACCTCTCATCATCGGTGCTGGGCGTCCCCAAATGGATATCCTTGACTATGTAGGAGGGTTGGAAACTTTTGCTCGAAGCAGTTCATGTAGGGCCAGCATTAATTGGATCCACACCAAGACCAAGTGTGAGTCCATGTCGAAGATTGCTGCTACATATCCACTGCACTGTGAATAACATCAGGTTATCAGAGACTTGGGAGGGGAATATAATGGTTCGGAAAGAGTCCGGGAGCTTGTGAGGGGAAGAAAGTATACTCGAGACTGAGATCATAGTGGCGTCGTGGAGATTGGCAGCGGTTGTGTTGGGAGACACAAGAGAGTCATGGATACAGCTAACGTTGAATGCTGCTACGATGATGACAATTCGTAGTAGTGTTGGCTTGAGGAAGCGATATCGATAGAGCCAGGATGAAGAAGAACCATGAGAAGATAAAAGAGGTGGAAGCCGATCGCATGGGGTTCCATCACAAATATATTAAACAATGATTGTCGTTAAAAGTCGAATATCGTCTAAAAATATTGGTGATATGATTGTGATCACTATGAGGAGGTCATCACATTTGATTCCATCAGTAAAATTTCATGGCGTCAAAAGATTTTGTCAATGCATTTTGTTGTCTGAAGACATACTTATTTTATGAAAAATGTCACTAAAACAAGGTAAATATAATATACATATATGCAATTCGATATTAAGGATGGTGATGAGAATTTTTTATTTGATAATAATAAGATTTGTCATAAAATTTTATTTGATAATATGTTTGTCACAAAAGCTATTATCATGACTTTTACTTATAAAATATTTAAGAGATATCTGAACATGCATAGACTATCAGCAAGTTATTAGCATCCTTTTTTCTATTATCTTTTTGGGCTGTGCTTCACCGACTCCATCTTGATCATGGAGTGCTACGACTCTACAGTGGATCAATGGGTGATGGCAGTGGGATGTGGTGTAGAATGGTATAAATGGATACTGATGAAGCCTCAATTATGAATGATGAAGAGTATCAAGATAATAAATCATCTAAGGATTCTATATCCGTCCAAGTCGAACAACATGAAATTGGACTATTGCACTAGGATGATATTGATCCACATACTAATGATGCTACCATAGTACGCAGCAGTACAGGAAGTGAATTTCATGAAAGTGATTTTATTTATGATGATTATGATGCAGAAGATGAAATATTATTGGAATATTGCAATAATATGGAAGAGATTTTAAGTACCGACAATGATAGTGATATAGAGCCCGTGGTTTTTTTTAGTCTTTGCTATGATAGTCATTGTACATAATTCATTATGATAATAAAATTGTAAAGCATATGTAATAAATATATCTTATTTTATCTATTTATGATCTGATTACTTCTTTTGGTGCAAATTAGATAATCATTTTGCTACTAACATATTCTTTTTTATATATATAGTAATTATATATATATATATATATATATATATATATATATATATA
>KE504884.1:568931-591910 GCA_000441515.1 Elaeis oleifera | reverse complement strand
ATATATATATATATATATATATATATACTGCATATATGAAAATATAAGTACATCTTGCTAAGGTAAGCTTCATTCACTATGGCACGAGGAGGTCAACTTACGTAGCGGACATTGACTATTCCAATCACTATATTAGATGCTGCACTGTCAGATACATCAGCTCCATCTGTGCCTACCATACTTGGAACCCCTAGTAGTGCTTGTAAGCTGACAAATTTAATTTTATTTGATTGTAATATCTAAACACCACATTGATTGAATGAACATCAAATGAAACATATATTAAAATGTAATGTTTTCTTCACAAATGCAGTTTCTACTTCAAGCAAAAAAGGTCATGGGGAAACAAGAGGGATAGGTCTAGAAAAGTTGAATAAAGCAAATAATAGAAAGTTGGATATTCCTAAGGAGAAGGAAAGACTAGTTAATTCTGTGCAATCAACTAAGCTAATTTCTGATTTTGGTATCATTGCTAGAAGCTTTCTTCCAGTACCAGAAAAATGGAAAGATGTGAATCAAGACGATCTGCAAGCTGATTTTCATAGACTTGAAGTGAGAAAGATTTTTCTACTAATTTTCTTTATTTACATACTAAATTTGAGTGTATTCTATTTTAATCTTCTTTGTTATATTTTCAATTAAGATTTAAGATTAATTTGGATGAAAAGCACACCAAGGATAGTTGTGAGGAGATATTGAAGTTAAGAAGCAGAACTAAGCAGCATAAGCTGTATAAAGAATTCAAGAAGCGTTCTGTGGAGGAAGCACACACAAATAAGCCAGAAAATATAAATAATAAGTAGTGGAATAGTCTTCATGATATATGGACAAATCTATATTATCAGGTATAAAATAATTTTATCAATTACAATTAATATTGTTTGATACCTGGATAATGCATGTTAGCTATAGTTATTATGATCTTGTGAAACAAATAAATAAAATAGATGTAAATTGAAATTAATCATAACAATGGATCAAAGGCATTTGTGGTTATTGGTTATGAGATGGTACAAATTATAATCATATGAACCATTATTAATTTTGAAGTTAAAATTTTCTAATAATTTGTAATGTACAACGTAATGTTGAGACCCAAGAGGAGCTTACTAGTATTGAGTTCGTTCAGCATACTCATTATAAAGATGGAGGGATGGACATATATAGAGGCTGAGTTGAAATGTGTAAGAACTTATCATTTATAATAATATTATTGTAGTATATTTTATACTTTTAATTTGATATTTGTTTCTTTATTAGACACAGAATCAAATGATAGAGTTACACTCATAATTAATGCTAGAAGGTGAGGTTCTGATGATACTAGATGAGATAGTTGATTGTATACTTGGTATGATGTCGGCATATATCAAAGGTTTTAAATATGGTCTAAAGCCAAGTACTTCAAGATCTACTTGGTAATTACTATTAGAGTCTTAATATTCATAGATAGAAACTCAAAATTTGAAGATACAATCTCAACAATCAAAATTAGGGGCCAACAATCATAAATTGAGGCTTAAGATTTAAAGATATACTTTTAGCAATCAAAGATTGATGATTTGCAGTCACAACCATACTCAATGTTAGCTAGTTAAGCTGAGATACTCTAGACTTTGTATAATGGTTAATCTATTTTTGGTTAGCCATCGGTAATATCTTTATATTTTAATTTGACAGGATATCCTTTTAATGAATATTTTAAAATATTTTATATTTTCATCTATTTATTTATTAAATAAATGATATAATATATAACATATATATTATTGACTAATTAAACCTTATTTTTTATGTATAGATTAATGTGGATAACAGATTTTGATACTAAGATAGCACAGAGCATTCTCATACTAGTTATAATAATTAGGATGTTTTATTTATGAGCTTTTGTTTATTTGAAAATATATTATGAGTGAACATTGATAAAGTGAATGGATGATCGGTGTTCTTTAATTAATGTTCAAAGTTGATTTACTATTTAATAAATTCGACAATTTTAATTCAAATGTGCTATTGGTATTTGATATTTGTAAATTATATTGATATGTTTAGTAATCATATATTACAAAATCAATGGAAAGAAGCAAAAATTATTTCTATAAATAAATTATTTTATCAATAAATAAATTATCTATGAAAGTCACTCGACATATCATGACCAATATTAATATTGTAGCAAAACATCGATTGCTTAGTTGTAAAGAGCCATTCCTTTATTTTTTTCACACAAATTTTGAAGTATATATAAAAAAAGATATCACACGTGTTGTGCACGTGAATTGGGAGGTTAGGAAAAGGGAGGATAGGGCTTCCAAAAAATTTGATAAAAATCTATAAAATCCATCTATAAAAGTGCTCTTCCCCTCCCTTGATTTTTTTTGCGACCTCCTCGAGAAACCATCACCGATTCCTTGGAAACTTGCCGCCGATCTCCCAAGTTTTCATTCCAAGTATTTTTGATCTGTGCTGAAAAAGATCACAGACCTTTTCTTCTTTTGGCGACGTCGAATCAAGATAACTAGACCACTTTTCCCTCTCTTCCTTTTTTTGACCTTATAGTTGCTGTTATCACATGAATTTGGACTAACGAGCCGTCGGTTTGGACGTGAATAAGGCTCCTTTGTTTTGAAGTCTTTTTCTTTATTTTGCCACCGACTGCTGTTGGCCATGGTTGTGGATGGGGTCATAGCCTCGCCACTTGTGGGAGCCATCATGGGTGGCCAGTCTCGAGTCTTCCGCCATCACCTTTAGGAGAAGAAGAAAGGGGTAGGCATCTCTTATTTTTGGAAGAAGAAAAGAGAAGAGTAGAGAATTTTCTCCTCTCTTCCCTCTTTTTTCTTTCTTTCTTAATTTAATTAATTAATTTCTCTCTCTTATTTAATTGTTTAGTTGAGAGGCTAGCTAAAAGGGATCATGGGATTGGTGGGTAGATCCTTGATGAATTTCAATTAAGGATTTTAAAAAATAAATTTTATCTCATAAATTTATTTTAAATATTAAATTTGATTCTGTAGTAATTTTTGAATCGAAGAATATTCAACAGGGTTCTTGAGACCTAGATTGCAAACCTAAAATTTTTTTTCTTTATTTTCTCTCTCTAAAATTTTCTCTCTCTAGCTTGTCTCTCTCTATGGATTTCTCTCTCTAGCATCTTAGATTGGGATTAAGATATCTAGATAAATTTGGATCAATTGGTTGACCTTAGAAGTGGTATTGGATCTATAATATTTAGGTGTTTTCCATAATTTTCACCATCTATGATCGTCTATGATTGTCCTTTTGTGTAGAAGTGCAATTATCCATATAAGATATCGAAAGGAACACTTTGACCAGATGTTATGGATCAAGAGATTGATCGATTATTGTATTTGAGTCAGAAACTGATAAGATGTAAGAATTTCTGTACATGATCACTATTATATATGTTATTTTATCATTGGATTTGTATTATTGGTTTATATCATTAGATTCGTGTTGACGGATTTATACTATTGAGACATTTCTTGTATGATTTTTCACTATGCGTACATTATGTATTGACTATATATGTATATCAGTAATTGATGATATAATTATAAGGATGTGACATACTATTTTGATCATACTACAAATTGAAATTGATTTGGTAAAATCAATTATACTATTTTGATCATACTACAAAATTAGATCATACTACAAAATTAGATGCTCTGAACTAATTTTGATTTATTATTTGATGAATGATGAAATTGAATCTTTATTATATATTATTTATAATAGATTTTAGTTGATCATGATTGATAGGCTTCGTGTTATTGAGGGCTGTACCCCTCGATGGCATGATCGTATTATGTCTTGAATTTGATGCATGACAGAAATGGTATCAAAGCCTAGGTTATGATCACTTAGGACTATAGTATAAGTGACGAGGGTATGATATAAGTAATATCAGAGCTTAGGTTATGATCAGTAGAAACTATGACTTAAGTGGTATTGAGTATAAGGTTATGATTACTAGGAACAGATAGCAGTAACATAAGGACTCAAAGTTTGGATTTTGGATCAATACGTATGGTGATAAAATTTATGTATAAGTTGCATATGATGTATATAATAAAATTGATGAGTTATATTTTATATTTCAATAAGTAGAGTTTGACCTAAGTATAAGAGATATTAACTCTGGAATAAAGTAGAATATATTGATATGTTGTGTTAAGTATACTAGTTCAATTGTTATTTAGATAATTTTAACATTTTAAACTTGATATAGACGAAGATCATGATAGTTTTTTAATTTTGATGTTAATTATTTGATCATTATAATTTTAAATTTATTAGAATAAATTTGTTTAAGATGTGACCTAAGAAAAAATTACACCATGTGAGAGAAAATATTTTTGAGTATTGAACCTATAAGAGGATCATATATGAAACTTATATGTAAATGAAAATATATTTGATTTATTGATAGATTGGATGAAATGCACATATTAGTGAAATCTTTAATAATTTGTATTACCATCTTTTATATTAGATTACTTGACTTTTCTTATTTTTGATGGAGATAGTGAGGTGCATTGATTATGTCAAATCAAAGTTTAGATTCAGAGCTTATCTAAGGTATCTTGCTATTGTTAAATTTTGGAAGACTTACGTGAGTATTAACTAATAAGCGACAAGATTTCATATCGATTGATGTAAGAGTCATGATGAAGGAAGCCGTCCATAAGATATAACCGAATTGACTCTAATCATAAAGATATTGACTTGAGGTCTTCCAATTTTTTTTAAGATTTGACTTAATAATTTTATAAAAAAAAAGTTGGTTCAGAATTGTCCCATTGATTATCAGATAAATCTAGAGTTAACTTACTCCAAATTAATTTTAGATGTATTAGATTTTAAATGAGTGGTGGAAGCTTATAAATGATTTCAAATATGCAAAGTGGATCAAGGCTTAAGGTTGATGTGATATGATCGAGGTATAGTAAAGATAAAGAAATTCTTGCTCTAAGTTTGATTTTTTTTAAAAAAATGGTGAATAAAGATTGGATCTTTCTTAGATTCTAATGTAAAGTGGTATTTCTTATCATAATTTATTTAAAAAATCTATAAAGTTTTATAAATTTAGATCAGAGCATGCAGTAGAAGTGTAGTGGTTTGAATTGATTGGAAACATTAATTCTTTGATTCAAAAAAATATTATGATAGAAAATATTAGTTCAAGTAAGAAAGGATTTTAATGATAATGAAAGGATAAAATTGTTGATTCTTGGGCTCATTTAAATATTGCAGTACTATCTTCGATGATTGATTTTTTTGTTATAGTAATGGTCAGAAGAATTTTGAGCATTTTAATTTAAGGTTAGTGGATTGATATTTTTTGGTTGAGCTCGGATGTAGAATGTTTGGGTATAAATATTCTTTTCTTAGCTTTGACATTGTTATTCCATTTGTTTGAATGGATTTGAGGATATTCTATAATAAAATTTAATTGTTACATCATATAAGAGGTTAAAAGGATAAAGAAGGTTATAGATTATGGTAAGCATCTAATGCTATAGACTTTTCTATTTTATTAAGAATAGATAGGATCGATTATGATTTTTAGATGAAATTAATCTAGAGTACACAATTTCATGGGCAAAGAATTATGGTATTTTAAGCTAAGATTAAGATATTAAAAAAATTTATAATCTTACAGATAGAAATAATCTAGTTTCGAAATACCATATAATTATTTATGTTAAGGACTCATGGATCAAGCACTTTGAGATGGGGATAATTTGGAAGCTTAAGGATAGCATAAGGATTATTTACTTTCAATGTTTGAAACCTTAGATATGTCAAGTTTTGAGATCGAAACTTTTTTAAGGGGGGTAGAATGTAATACCTAGCTCTAAATTCTCCTCTTGCATGGATCTTAGGGCATGACAAGGAAAAAAAGAGAAACAAAGAAACAAAAAAAAGAAGAAAAAACATTGAAGACTCCTGCTGGGAGTCTTCTTCCACTCGAATTCATCGGAGAGGAAGCCGATTCTGAGGAGGATTCGGCCTCCTCTCCACCCTATAAAACTCCCCTTTCTCCTTCGAAAAATCTCACGACAAGCACCGGCCCTTCTCCTCTCTTCTTCCTCCCTCTTTCTTCTCTATTTTACTGATTTTCTTAGACCCATGCCCACCGAAGATTGGAGCCGGAGAGACCGCTAGAGCTTGAGGTAAGCCCCTTCCTTCTTCCTCTCCTTCTTTCCCTTCTTCCCATGCCATTGCGCACGGCCACTGACCATCGGATTCGCTGAAAACCCACTATGAAACAAGATGCTACTTTTCCTCTGTTTGGCCGAGACCTTTATTCTCTTTTCTGGCCACCGATGCCACCGCCGGCGGTGCCATACTCCTGGATCATGACCCTCAGCCTTATTGTCAGGATTAGATCTCTCCTTACTGATCGTAGATCATGGAAGCAGTAGCAAGAATGGGAGGAAAAGCTTCTTGGCCGATCAGATTAGGCCCTAGATGAACTCTAGGGCGTGAGGAAGAGGAGGAAGAGGAAAAATGTGAGAGAGGGAGAGAGAGAGAGCAATTAAGGGGAAAAAGCTTCTATTCTGATTCCATTCCATCAAAACCATATACAAAATTGTATATATATATCATCAATATGATCCAAACCAAAACTTCCCTAGCTAACCCAATTTGGTACAATTTTCAAGCCCATGTACACCCATATCATACCTTGCACACCCATTAGACTAAACCCCTAGTCTAATCCTTGGATTAGCTCCTTAAGACCTCCCAAATCAAGATCGTAGGTCACTAGAATTAAATCTAATTCTAGCTTAAAACAGAATCCCGTAAGTCTTCTGTCCGTGCCGTCGAGCCAGCTTTATCAGGATTCGAACTGACTCTGGCACGCCTTCCCACTACATACCAAGAAACGTTGCTTTTGTTCTCCTATCAGAGCCAGCTCTCTCAGGATCCGAGCCGGTTCGATCTGGATCCGAGCCAGCTCGACCTATAGTCGAGCCAGCTTGATAGCTGTGTCATCCACTGGTCTCAAAAATATAGCTCTCTGTCTACTGACCGAGCTGGCTCGACTACTGATTGATGCTTCTGATGCTTCTTTTACACCTTGTCCTTTTCTCATCAGTTTCAAGACTTGAAAGCATCACATCTGAGCTCACAATCTCTACCTTGATGCTCCCAAGTCCGTGTGAACTCAGTCCCATCAGTGCTACACAATAGCGAAAGCTATCCCATGAAATTACCTTCATCAGTACATTAGCTGGATTCTCCTTGGTGTGAACCTTACCAGCTCCACTTCACCATCCTCCATAAGCTCTCTAATCTAATGGTACCTGATATCAATGTGTTTCATCCTTGCATGATAAACGAAGTTATGTGCAAGCAACAATGCACTCTGACTATCAGAATACACTCTAACAGCCTTCTAGGGGAAGCCCAGCTCCAATGCCAAGCCCTTCAACCATAGGCTTCCTTCTCTACCTCTATGATGCCAATACACTCCGCTTTTATAGTAGACAAGGTCATTATAGATTGCAAGCAAGATCTTCACGAGATTGGACCTCCATACAAGCTAAACACAAAATCTATCGTTGAACATCGAGTATCCATATCTCCACCAAAATCTGCATCTGCAAACTCCTCTATAAACCCCCGAGCCTCTTTGGACATATTGGAGTATCCATCGTCACCTCTTTGCTGACTATAGCATATACCAACTCTAACTGTACCAGCCAAGTATCCAAAAATATCTTTCAGTGCTCTCCAGTGCTCCCTACCTGGCTATGCCATAAACCTGCTCATCTGACTCACTGCATGGGCTATATTCGGCCTACAACATATCATAGAGTACATAACACTCTCCATACCAGAGGCATATGGTACTCTCTCCATCTTCTTAGCCTCCATCTCAGTCTCTAGCGACATAGTCTTCGAGAGTCTGAAGTGCCCAACAAGTGGCAACTCTGTTGGTTTCGCATCTTTCATCCCATATCTCTCCAAGACCTTCCTTATGTAATCTCTCTAAGATAAGTGTAATAGCCCCTTAGATCTATCTTTGCTGATCTCCATGTCTAGAATCTTCCATACAGATCCTAAGTCCTTCATCTCAAACTTTAAAGACAAAGCTTCTTTCAACTCCTACACAACTTCTTTACTCTCACATGCAATCAACATATCATCTACATATAAAAGTAAGTATATCCTAGATCCATCATCCAGAGATCTAACATACACATATAGATCATAATCACATTTAAAAAGGCCAATGCTCTTCACATAAATATCAAATTGCTTGTACCACTATCTAAGAGATTGCTTCAATCCGTACAACAATTTCTTCAGCAAACAAACCATTCTATCTGACTTAAGTTCTCTAAACCCCTTTGGCTGCTCCATATACATGCTCTCCTCCAAATGACCATAAAGGAATGCCGTCTTCACATCCATCTGCTCTAATTTCAGATCTTGTGCTGTAACAATGCTCAACAACGCCCTAATAGATATATGCCTGACGATCAGAGAGAATATCTCTGTATAATCAACTCCTTCTCTGTGAGTACCCTTTGACTACTAACCTAGCCTTGTACCTCACTCCACCTTACTCTGAAGGTGCCTCCCTTCTGGTATAAACCCATTTGGAGCCAATGGGTCGAGCATCCTCCGGTAGATCCACCAACTGCCATGTCCGGTTCTTTCTGAGAGACTCCATCTCCTCCATCATGGCCTACATCCATGAATCTCAATTCGTACTCTCTATGGCCTCCTCAAAGGTCTCTGGATCATCATTAGCAGTGATGAGAGCATAGAAAATTATTCATCAATGCCATACTTGATCAATTTATGAACAATGCATTTCGGCTTGTGCAGTGCTACTTCTCTTGTGGTATCCTGCAAGTCTGCTGCCTGTGGCTGCTTCTACACTTTTCTTGGACAACATCCTCTCCTCTCTAATCCTCCACAGGTGTATGACCATGCCTTCCTAACTCCACCTCAAACTGAATTCATTTCGAGCTTGAAGTTGAAGGTAAATTACCTGATTGCGAGTGCTATTCACTACTATCCTGAGCTATCTTTATTGCTCTATCCATACTTTTTGACTTCCTCAAGATGCTTTTTTCATCAAAGATCATATTCCTCCTGATGATATGCTTCTGAAAATATGAATCCTATGGTAAGTAACCCTTCATACCTATAGGATATCCGATGAAGATCATCTTCTGTGACTTGGGATCTAACTTGCTCTATTCGGCTTCTTCCACCAAAGCATAAGCCGAATAGCAGAACACCTTCAGATGGTCAAGCTCTATTTTCTCTCCACTCTAGATTGCCTCTGGAAATCCTCCATTGAGTGATCTATGGAGTGACCGGTTAACAAGAAAACAAACAAATGTTAGAGCATCATCCCAAAGAACTTGGACAGTGATGCTTGCAGCCTCAAGCTCCTGACCTTTTCAGTCAGTGTCCGATTTATCCTCTCCATGACACTATTTTACGAGAGGTTATCCTCACTGTGTAATGGTAGTTGATGTCATTTTCTCACAGTACTTCCTGAACTCCAGACTTGTATACTCCCCTCCATTATCAACTTTAACACTTCACTGGCTGCCCTATCTTCTTCTCCACCTCGATTCTCCAGATCTTAAATCAAGCAAACATCTCTGATTTTTCTCTGATCAGATATACCCAAACTCTCCTGAAGAAATCATCTATAAAGGTGACAAAGTATCTAGCTCCACCTTGAGCTACAATAGGTGCCGGTCCCCATACGTCTGAGTGAACAAGCTTTAAAATAACTTCACTCTACTTAAAATTACTAGCAAACTTCATCCTATGCTGTTTGCCATAGATACAAGGCTCACAAAGGTCATCACCTCTTTTTGAGTACTGAAATCAGTCCTCTCCTACTCAATTCCATAAGCTCCTGGTCACTCATGTGACCCATACGATAGTGTTATAGTTGGTGGGCAAGCTGCTCCTCCTGTGCTGTTGCAGAAGCCTCTGCATTATCGATAACCACTGAGCCTTCCATCCTATACAGATTATTGCTCAATCTTCTCTCTTTCACCATCAAAGCACCCTTGGAGATCTTCAAACACCCACTCTCTGACTAAGAACTGAAAGCATATCCCTACTCCAAATAACCCAGAGATATCAAATTTTTTTTTTCAGTTCTGATATATGCTTCACATTGGTAAGTGTCCGTATGACTTCATCATACATCCTCATCCTAATAGCACCAACACCAACCATTCTACATAGGTGATCATCTTCAAGACTTACATTACCACCATCTGATTTCTCATAGGAGGCAAACCAATCATGATGTGTAGTGTAGTGGTGGGAACATACTGAATCAAGTGTTCAATGACTATCAAACTCTGCTATCCCATCTGATACTACCAGTACATCATCTTCACTATTTTCAGATGATAGAGCACCACTCCCATTGGTCGATCCAACCTTACCATTCTCCTTCTCATTCTTCAGAAGTGGACCACTATTTTAATTCCAACATAAGGAATACTCACAAATCTATGTAATTTTGGATAAAATTGGATAGATTACTCAAGATCAAGGTAGATCCTTATCCAAATCAGGCGTCCAAGATTTTTTCTCCATCAGATCTAGCTCCTATGCTCTGATATCAATTGTTGCTAGGATCGGATCTCCTCTTGCTGATTGTAGATTGTGGAAGCAGCAGCAAGGATGAGAGGAAAAGCTTCTTAGCAGATCAGATCAGGCCCTAGATGAACCTTAGGGCGTGAGGAAGAGGAGGAAGAGGAAAAATGTGAGAGAGGGAGAAAGAGAGCAATTAGGGAGAAAAGGCTTCTATTATGATTCTATTCCATTAAAACTATATACAAAATTGCATATATACATGTTCAATATGATCCAACAAAAACTTCCTCAGCTAACCCAATTTGGTATAATTTCTAAGCCCATGTACACCCATGTCTTGCCTTGCACATCCATTAGACTAAACTCCTAGTCTAATCCTTAGATTAGCTCCTTAAGACCTTCCAAACCAAATTTTAAGTCACTGGAATTAAACTCAATTCTAGCTCAAAATAGAATCCCATAAGTCTTCTATTCATACCATCGAGCCGGCTCTGTCAGGGTTTGAGCCGGCTCTGGCATGCCTTCCCGCAGTGTGCCAGAAAATGTTGCTTTCTGCTCTCCTATCAAAGCCGGCTCTCTCAAAATTCGAACTGGCTCAATTTAGATCCGAGTTAGCTCGACAGCTGTGTCATCCATTGATGTCAGAAACACAGCTCTCTGTCTGCTAATCAAGTCGGCTCTCTTAGAACTCGAGCTGGCTCGACTATTGATTGATGCTTCTGATGCTTCTTTCACATTTTGTCTTTTTCTCATCAGTTTTTAAGGCTTGGAAGTACCATACCTGAGCTCACAAGCCTCCCCATGATCCTCCTAGTGAGATCATGACCGTTGGTGAACGGTCAATAATAAAAAATGAAGAGAAACCCCATGTGCCCTATTTTTTCATGCTCCTTTCTTGATTTCTTGCCAAACGATCCTCGCCATTGGTTGTCTCTTCCCCCACTGCCATTGGCTGCCACTATCGGACCTCCACCTGTTGCCGCCGCCCATCCTCGATCTTCCAGCCACCAGCCATAACGGACCACCCATGTCTCCCCTGTTCGGCTAAGAAAAGAAGAAGAAAAGAAGAAAAAAATAAAGAAAAAAGAAAAAGAAGAAAAAAAATTTTACTTTCTTCTAAAGTTTCTCTCTCTCCTCTCTCTTCTTTCTCTATCTGACCCATGGACCCCACTATAAACTTGATATGATTTTTTCAAAGAGATCCGGACTCGCTTTGATATCCATACAGTTTATTAGATTTCAATCTGACCTTTGTTAGAAATTTATAGCACCTGATCACATTAACTCCTATTGATTTACCCTGACATGATCCCTAATAATCTTGATCATGATTTTTTTTTTAAGAAATACGAAGATACTCTCTCCATTTCTCTCCTATTTCTCTCTCTTCACTACTTTCTCTCTCTAAAAAGACTTATAGATTTTGTATCGAGTCATATCTTCTTCTTCTATATACCCATGTTGACTCTGACAAGATGATATGAAATTATTTTGATATTTGTGCCATATATCAAACCCACACCGGATATGTCTGGTATCTTTAAAATCTACTATTGATAAACTATGTTGATCGATTTTGGTCTTGATCCAGTTTATGCTCCATAATTTTTGATCGAGTCGTTAGATCTGACCCTCGATTAGGAGACCATGAATTACTTTGGTGCCCGAACAGCCTGTCAGATCGACCATCCGATCAATGATCATCTTTCTTATGATTTAATTCTATTGAATTCATCGAATAAAAATTAATTATATTTTAATATTTTAAATAGGATTATCTGATTTTTCTAACAAAGTCTGAAGATCTAGAACGAACAAGATAAGTAGATCTTGCGCTTCTTATTTATTTTTTAATTTCTATATTTTTTATGTATATGATCTTTGTTAATGAAATCATATTTTCATAAAATAAAGATCAGCATATATGATATAAAAAATATATTTATTATGATCATTGATTTCATGTATATGTCTTATGAAATAGTATATTTATGAAGTATGAATTTTATTATTTTCTATATATATATATGTATGTATGTTTTAAGAAAAGATATAAAAATTTCAAAAGCTCTCAGATAGCTATGAATGAATTCCTATGAGAAGATCAACATCCGGCACTAGCATCCACAAGAAACATGGTCCTGCCAACGGATATAAAGTTGGCATACGAAACAAGAAATCTGTCGATTAAAAAATATGACTATGTCACAGATATAAAAGTGACCTTAGCATGAATATCTATAAGTAATATTTTAAAATATAATATGAATACATGATCAAAATGATTTACGATTCATGTTTATGAAATATTCATAAATTTATGCATACATCATTATCTTTATGACGTATTTTATTATATGCTCTATGAAATACTTAATTTTATAATATCTGTTATTTTTAATATTATATTATTATGAAAAAAATTATACTTGATCCGGTAAGGAAGCACAGATTTTACTTACTGAGCTAGTATAGCTCATTTTTTTTTGTCTAGATGAATTAGATTAGAAATGAAGGATGATTCAGACTTGAAGGTCCATGCTAGCGAATCTAAAGATTTTATAGCTAAAGCCTAGTTTGTTGGAGATTATGGACTTGTAGTAATTATTTATGGATTATAAGATAAAATTTTATATTTATTTATAAATTTAGATACTCTGAACTAATTTTGATTTAATTATTTGATGAATGATGAAATTGAATCTTTTATGATATATTATTTATGATGGATTTTAGTGAATCATGATTAATAGAATTCGTGTTATCGAGGACTATACCCTTCGATGGCATGACCATGTTATGTCCCAAATTTGGGGCGTGACACATATAGAGATATAAATTAATGATAAATTATTTTAGTTACTAATATTTTAATTTACTATAAAAATTATTTTACTACCAATAGAAATTTGTAAGCAATGAATGAATATATATATATATATATATATATCACTAATATTTATAATTTGTGACGAAAGTATTTCATTCTCATTGCCTCATTTGAGTCGATGAAAGACTGTTGTCATCAATAGTCATCTTTCCATGATGAACAAATACTTGTTGCTTAAAAAAATTATGATAAAAGTATTTGCATCATGAAAATATTATTTTTATAGTAAAAGATAAGCTGCATATTCCTTAGAGCTAACTTTTTGTGACAAAATAAATTTTTAGACACCATTATTTACTCACTTTTAGTGATGAAATATTTTGTCATGAATTCTAAACATTTTGGCAACCATATTTATGTCATCACAAAATATTGAATATTTTGTGATGACTTACTATTTTCATCACTTATAACTTTGGGTGATGAGATATTAGTTTTGCTGCTAAAATACTTTATGGCAAAATTACTTACATTATGAAAAAATTATTTGCATAGCAAAAAATAAGTCATATGATTTTTAAAGCTAATTTTTTGTGACGATATAGATATTTAAGCAATGATGATTACTCACTTTTAGTGGCATAATATTTTATTATAAATTATAGATGTTTAAACAATAACATCACTTTCATCACAAAATATTGAGTATTTTATGATGAATGACTATTTTCGTTGTCCAGGACTTTAAGCGATGGAGCATTGTTTTAGTTGATAAACCAATTTACTATGAAAGTACTTCTATCATGAAAAAATATTTTCATGGCAAAAAATGAGTCGCGTGTGCTTTCGAGCTAACTTTTTGCGATAAAATAGATGTTGTCTTGATTATTCACTTTTAGTGATAAAATACTCTATCATAAATTATAAATATTTTAACAACAACCTTAATTTTATCATAATATATTAAATACTTTGTGATGAATTACCATTTTTGTCGCCCATGACCTTTAGCACTGGTGCGTGAGTTACGAACTTGGTGAAGGAAGTTTTTTGTTACCAAATACTTTAGCTACTGAAATCTATCTTTTGATAAAATATTTATTGTAGTTGAATACAAAATTTCTTATGGTGATGGTATAATGCGATGGTGGTGGGGTGGCCAATGGGTGTGATGGAGGGCTTGCAGTGGTCCTACATCTCACTTTGGGTTGGAGCCTCCTACGTTAATTGGGACATATGGGAGGAGATGAGTGTGGGGATGCGGGTTGCTACCACTACCCACCACCTACACCTTTGGAAGCGGGAGGAGGTGGGCCAAGAGGAAGAGGTGGTGGCATTGGAGAGAGAGGGGAGGAGGGAGTGGAGGTGGTGGAGGAAGTGGTAGGCGTGGAGGAGGCAAGCAAGGAGGAAGAGGTAGTTATCATAACCTTTAGTATAACCTCCATCAAAAAAGACTTCTTTCAATGGGTTTAGAAAAAAAGATGGTGACATTATTAAAGGCTATGGTGACCATAGCAATCTTGTCAATATATAGGATAGGCAGTGTTGGAGAGGCCACACCCATGAAGATGAGGAAGTTCCCATACTTGACGGACTTGATGCTTGGGATGGTGCGGTAGAGGATGAAGACCATGCTCAATGTCACCTACAAATGGAAAGAAGTTACCCATCACTGTGATGAAGAAGGCCCACCAGCCACTTCTTCAGATGAACTGAGGGTCCAGCTTGAGGCTGACTAGAAAGGGAAGAAGAGGAGCCCCATGGTCACCACAATCTTGAGAATCAATGTGCTCCATGATGAGAAAATCTGATCAAGGTACCATTGGTTTTGGCCTAGAGACAAAGGGCCCAATATAATCCCTCTTTATTGGAAAAATGTTTGAATTGAAATATCATACCAAATTAGATTAAGAAAATTATTGATAGAATGCAAAGAGAGATAGAGTATGCAAAAGGATTCAACAATGACTTTGGCTTCCCATGTTTTACCAAAAAATAAACAACGATGACTTTGGGCTGGCAGAAGGTTTCAAGGATGATGTTATGGGTGTATCTGAAGTCGAGGATAAGGGTAATTTGAATGATGAGGAGGGAAAGGTGAAGTGGAGGGGTTACCACCTTGTCAGACCCCATTGGAGGATATTTTGATGGAGGTTATGTCAGCCTCCTCTTCCTCCTCTTTGCCTGCCTCTTCCTCCGTTGCCACCATCGCTCTCCACCCTCTCCAATGCTACTGTCTCTTTCTCTTTCTTACCCATCTCTTGCTCTTAGAGGTGTATGTGAGGGGCAGTGATAGCAACTTGTATCTTCTCACTTAAGATATTTGATTGTATGATCAATCAAATAGTAAAATTTAGACAAATTATATTGCTTAAAATCTTTCTTACCAATAAAGAAAGGAAAACTATAGTTTGACTCTCTCAAATTTTTGTCCTCATCTTTAAAAATTCTTAAAGATCTCTTTCATGTTTCCAAATCATTCTAAGGTATCTCTTCGGCTCTCCAACTAGCCTACGTTATTAGCCTACTATCTCGAATGACCAAAATGCCCTCATCTATTTAGATAACTTTCACGGCTTTTTGGCCATCCCTCCAATGCTGTTCTCTTTTTCTGATAATTAATTAGTACTTTAATGATGATCGATCTTTCATTCAATGTAGGCCATCCTCCAATTTTCAGATAGCAAACTGACTATCCTCTTAAAGCTATCGGATTCTTTGTTGAGCCGTGCCAAAATAATTCTCCTTCTTGGAATGGTAAGGCTTGTATCTTGATTTTTTTAATAAAAAACTATTTAATTTCATTCATGATAAGTATTGTGCATCCATGTAGAAGCATATTTTGCCATTGAATGATCAATATGAACTGTAACCTAGGGTTTATGATTGCTATACATGTGGGGCATCTATTCATGGATCCTCCTAAGCACCTTTCATGTTTAATCTTTTTCTACATTCAAGATTTAAGATATTGTAGGCACCTAGGATGAATGATGATACTTAGGCTCTAATGATTGGTGTCTGACACATAGAATAAAGTATTTTTTTAGTCTATGTATATGCTTACTCTATTCCCTGGATTTACTATGATTTTTATGTCATATTCACTACTTTTTTATAGTTCTATACCTAAGATTTTGTAGCCTCTATGTGTATGGCTGTTCACTATGGTTCCATAGCAATGTGTTGAGATTTTTTTAATTTATGCTAACTTGAGGGACAAAAACTCTGTTCACTAGTTGCTTATCCCTATTTAATCCACTAATTTTGTAATTACTGTAGTTTGATTACCATAGAATTTAATAGATTAAGTGATGTTGTATCCCCTGTTTTAGTCCCCTAGTTCTTTAATTTGTGTAGTTTAAATACAATAGAATGTAGTACATTAAGTGATATTTTTAATTTCTATTAATTTGATTTTAAGCTTGTGCACCAAGGATCCCCTCTTATCCGATTTCATATATTAATTCTTGTAAGGATGAACAGTGACCTATTAACTATAAAGATCTATCATAGTGGATCCATCAAATTTATTCGCTACTACCCTATGGTGGGGAATCAGTTAGTCATTTTGACAACTGTGATATGGATAGAATGAGTATAATGGAGATTGAAGGTATGATGGAGCAGCTAAGGTATAATAAATTTATCCAATTTAGTTGCTATACGACATGCTCGGATAGAGTTTAGGGAGCGGATTGAAGCTTTTTACATGTGATAGGATGTATTAGATATATTAAAGGTAGTCAGAGGAAGGGATCTTATGCAAGTCTATGTCGAGTATAAGGTAGACGAAGTTGAAGCAAGTCACTAGCCAATTCTCTTTCTTTCATTCTATCAATCAGCCGTGATTGATGTTAAGACAGATGACACGGGGTATGCCAATCTCTATAAAGTCCATACATTATATGAGGGGATGAGTCATGGCACTTAGCCTCCAAAAGAGGTTGATATTGTTGGTACCATGATTGCTAGTGAGGAGCTATCTTATCAAAGAAGCAATGAGTATGAGTTAGATTTATTGTAGCCACATTAAGCTTTGAGAATGCTATATGAAGACCTACCACTAATAAACAAGAAAAGCAGCTAAACCAGAGCATGTAAATAAAGAATAAAAAAATAACAATCAAGAGGATCATAGATGGGGGAAAGAGAGCTATTGTGAAGGGGAAGAAAGCAGCTTATAAGGGAAAGAAGATGCTAAAAGAAGAAGAAATATAGTGATTGAAAAAGGAGGTGGTGAAAAAGGGAAGGGATCAAGTTAGTGATGAGGGAGAAAGGTATTGGAAAGGGGAAGAAAAGACCTGCAACCACTACTAAAGAGGTAGATGGGGGTGAAGAAAGCGACAATGATTTTTTCTTAGTCAGTTGAGGGAGTCAGATAATGAGTTAGATGATGATTTATTGATGAGAATGCTGATAACAAGCTTACTGGTGAGGGGTTGAGAGCTTGGACTTAACATTCTAAGTTTAATATAGATGTGGATATTCTTGGAGATGTAATGATAGCGAAAAACAACTAGAATTATTTAACAGTTGTGAGCTTTGAAGTTTGAATGCAGATATTAACTTTGAGCATGAGATTCAAGGGACTTTTGTTTTTGAATTCAATGATATTACATATCCAAAGAAGCCAATCAAGTTTGAGGTTGCCATGAAGTTTAGCTCCCATACAATATTCAAAAAAGTCCTCTATCTTATTGCATTCTAGAGGGCTTTAATTTCAAGTATAAAATGAATGAGAAGAGTTGGGTGACAGTTATGTGCACGAAAAATGCAGTTGGAGGATTCCAATCTATTTAGAAATATGGAAGATAATTTGAGAATCATAATGTGACCTCCATATTTCTAGTAGAGAGATACCTAGAAGGTATTCGATTTGATATAAAATGGAGTCTTGAGGGCTTCAAGATAAGGTTAGGTGTAGGAGGGATGTGAAAGTAAGCATTACTAGTTCATTACTACTAGATTTTATTATAGCCTCTAATATGTGGCATATAACTTTGTACTAACTTACTACTCTTAATAGTACATTACTACTAGGCTTTGTATTGAAGTCCTAATACTACAAGGCCAAGTCAAGAGCTATAGAATCAATATAAAAAAATCGTAAGGAGCAGTATGCTAATCTATAGGAATATTACAAGATTACTAGAAGAATTAACCCTACGAGCACTATGTTGATGGATGTGAGGAGGCTAGATTTGGCTAGTTAGCACATTTTTAGGAGCCTATATTCTTGTCTTGCTGCATGCAAAAAGAGATTTGCGGAAGGAAGTAGATCTATGATAGAATTAGATGGATGGCATCTCGAAGGATCTTTTTGTGGATAGCTACTAGTAGTAGTAGGGAAGGATGGCGATGATAATACATACCCTATTATATAGGCCATGGTTGAGGCAGGGACCAAGAATAGTTGCTCTTAGTTTTTGACTCGGTTGATAGTTGATATTCGGCTAGTAGAAGAACATGAATGGACCTTCTTGTCTAATAGACAAAAAAGTATCACTTATTCATTCTATTAGATTTTAGTATGGACTCTTAAAGGTACATAATCTTATACTAAATTTACTGTATTGCAATACCTTACATAATATGCAGTAGAGACTTTTCAATCCATCTTTCTGATGCTAATCATAGATTTTGTATGTGACACATGCATGTAAATTTTAAGAGTGCAGGATTTAAGGGGAAGAACCTTAGATATGCTCTTTAGAAGTGTGCTAGGTTGGCCACTGCTTATAAATTTGAAGTGGCTATGCAGGAGAAAAATTAGAAAATAGGTGAGAAGACTTGTCAATGATGGAGAGAACAACCACTTCAGTTGTGGTCAAGGCATACTCTTAGTCCAAGGTCGAAGTCAAACATCTTGCTGATAATAATATATCATTGATTGGACAAGGGCATCATTACATCATTGGAGATATTAAGAAGGTTGATAATGCAGTGGGAAAAGCTTGCTTGGAAAATTTAAGGTATCATATGCCCAAGATATAAAGGAAGCTATAGACTCCACTGTATATGGAAAGGAAGGGAGTTCATATATGATATGTGGTTGACTTGGGGGAGAGGACTTATGGATGTAGATCATGGGATCCATCTGAAATCTCATATTGCATGCTATGGCAGCAATAATTTTCATGAGTAAGGAACTAGTGGGCTTTGTTAGTGAGTGGTATTCTAGAGATATATTTATGGAGGCATATTAGAGCACTATTTACCTAATTCCTGGCATACATTTATAACCAAGAACAGAATTTCCCCTTGTTATTCTCCTTCCTTTAAAGCCCCTACAGGTAAATCAAAGAAAGCAAGAAGAAGGAAAAGGATGAGCCCAAGGATTTAGTAAATTATTGAAAGGGGCACCTCACTATAATGCTTGCCTACAATGAGATCATACTTCTAGAACTTATAAAGGTCCAAAAAAGAGAAGGTAAAGAGGAAGGTTCAAGATAGTAGTTAGGTGGGTAACAGAGAAGAACATGTCACGTATATTTCATTTACTATTGTCATTTTAATTGGTTTAGTACCGATTTATTTAATGATTATTTTTTTAGATTAAATAAGTCTCTCAACTTTCAAGAACAGTCAAAAAGAGCTCAAGAACAAAGAAGCAAAATAGTCAGATCTTTCCCAACTAGCTACCTCTCAGCCATATCCCTCTTAGCCAATTTCCTCTCAGCCAGCTCTCTCTTAGCTAGATCCTTTAAAGTTTTAGACCATCCAATAATTATGTTTTGTATTCATTTTATTTTGAATATTCTAAAATGATATTGCACACAGTTTGACCATTATATACATGTTGGTTTGAACATTGTACAAATTTTGGTAGCCAGAAATTGCTTATATTTAGGGGTTTGGACAGTGTATTCATTTTGTAATTTGGATAATGTAGACATTCAACTTGTTTCAATAATAATTAGTCTTTCAAGATTTGGTATTTATAATTGTGATTATTTGTCAATTGGATATTTGAATTTCTCGTGATTGTGGAAGTATAATTATGATTGTTTGTGATTGTGGATGTGCCCATTAAATGGTATAGTGTATCAAGAGTATTAGTATGTATGCATACCCCTGGATCTAATAGGGTATCTCTTTTTTGACAATTTAAAGTCGAGGGAGTGTGTCTGAAACATGATGAAACTAGAGGAGATATAGTTACAATAGAACAAGATAAGAGAGAGTTAAACTTATGCAAAATAAAGCGGGTGTGAATGAAACTAGTGTAAAAGTAGAGGGAGGTGAATGAAACTATGCAAAAGACAGGGTACGTGTTTATTGGATAAATATATAACTTTGACTTTGCATTTTGGTTCCAAAATATGGAAGACATTTGGAAATTACTTGGGATTAGAAAGCTTTGAATTCATTCCAATGTAAAATTGCCTAAATTACATTGGGTAAAGCTATACATTGAAGTCAAATATATGATTCTCATTATATAAATAGTTTGGCAGTTAAAAATAATTGGGATTCTAGCCTCCAAAAGATACAACCACAGACAATCCCCAAATCCCAAAACATTCAACCTGGAACAGGACTGCTAATACACCCAACATTCACAATTGAGACACCATGAAACAACTAGCCACAATAATCCAGGATGCCAATATACAGAGTACCAAACACTTGCCCCTTCTTTTGCAGCTCCAAAGCTCAGCCATTAGCTTCCTGTTGCACACAAAAGTTTGTTAATCTCTCCTTGTTCCTTGCATTTGATGGAGGTATATGCCAACGGAAGTATTCATAGTCATGATTTACCTAGAATACCAGATTAAAATTGAAGATTGAAACAAAATAAGAGATTAAAGGTGGAAATAGGACCAAAATGCCAACATATCCTATACTTTGCTTATCCAAAGGAATGTCGGCCAGGATTCATGCTGGTCCATGATGTCCTCATGGCGCCCATTTTCCACAATTATAGAAATTGATCATGAATAAAGGGCCACTTTGGAATGATTTAGAAACTTGAAGGGTTTTAAAATTTTAAAGATGAGGCAGGGAGAATCACAAATCTTAGGACAGTCAAACTAATAATATATTTTTTAAAGAATAAGGATATTTGGAAAGATAATTTTGTAATTCAGACAATTTCTTTCGCAAAAAATAGGCAAAATAATCACAGGAGGACATGAAATGTGCAATGAAATTGCAAAGAGCTAATAAAAAGAATATAAACTTTAAGAACCTCATACTCTAATTACATCAAAGAGAAATTACAAAAAATGGTGCCAAATCTCCCTTCTTTGGTAATTCCTATTGGATTGGGCTAAAAGTCCAATAGAATTCATGAATTATGGTGTCCTATGTTACTATTGAGAGTAACAGCAGGCTGGCAGACCGGCGACCGTCTACTTTCTGTGCGATCATTCACTGTGTTGCATGCAAAGCTTAAATAAGGTGAATATTCCCAAAGAAGAGGACCCCTCCATCAAACCTATCTATCATTATGATGAATATATGGCAACTACTTTTGGCTATACAAGGGACACGAGTAAACAATGACAGAAAATCATGACAACAACTCTATTCTTTCGATCGCTTTCCACTGAATAAGAGGAAATGTTTTAGTAGCCGGCAGACAAAGAGATTTGAATCTGAAAAATATTACTTGATCAGATAAACATTGAAAATTTCAAATCATGGCTGCTATTCTTGATAAGTTGATGTAGAGTGCGAGTTACGATGGAATAATGACCATACAATGGTGACGGTCAGTATCATGTTATAAACCGGTTTTTTAGACCTTGATAAGAAACAAGCTTCAATATTCAGGGTCAGTATGCTATATCTTGCCCCAACTAATATACCTGTTCTCTTTCTTTCTCAACTACCAGTCATCTTAGCATTGTTCCTTGGATATTTTTAACCTCGAGTTGGAGCTTGAGCTTTCCACTTACAGTGAAGTTAAGCTGAGAGTGTGACAGTAAAAAGCTCCCATCCTTCTTGGCAAACCATTCTTAATTATTGTTAAGATAAAATAAAGAAGAAGAACTAAAATATCTCTCCAATAACAACTAGAAACCTTATACCAACTTTTATAGCAGCCCGGTTGATTTAATCATTCCAGTGAACAAACTCCATCATTACACATTTAGCATACTAAGAACCCAAAACAAGAAGAAGGGAGCAAGCATCAGCTGGTTGACAAAATCAATATACCATGCATTAAGCTTGACCCATCCATAAAAGACATTAAACTTATCCAAAAGATGGCTCTGATGATCAGACAAATCCCCAGTAGTGGACAGATGAAAGACTTGAAAGGAGTTGAGATGGAAAAAGAAGGGAAAACAAAAATCTAGATTCCTTGCCTTTGCCTGAAGTGGTAGTGAGCGTGAATGGAGTGGAGAGAGACCAAGGTGGCATATGGCTTCATTTGCCACTGCACCTAGAGGGAAGGAGTCAATTTTTCCCTTCCCTCTCTGTAGGTCCAGGTGCAAATGCAGCTATTTGAAGACATCATGGCTGAAGAAGATATTTTGATTCCCTCTCTCTCTCTCTCTCTCTCTCTTTT
>KE504884.1:534852-566152 GCA_000441515.1 Elaeis oleifera | reverse complement strand
TTAACGGAGATCATGATTAGCATTGATTGAAAAATAAACAATTCTCACAATAGCTACATTTTCATTTTGTCATTTGATTGGTTTTTTGGTAACAAGCGTCAACTGCTTTATTAACAAAGGCAAAGGTCAGTGACAGTAGAGATAATTACAAACTTCAAAGACATCCGATAAAATTTGATTTGGGTTCGCTGCATAGAAAAATATTAATAAGCAATTTGTAATATCACCATCATGATATAAAATTTATAAATATAATAGCTAAAATATTGTGTGTGTATATATATATTGAAAATTGTGAGGCTTCAGAAGCGATGAGCAATTTGAAAAATTCGGAGGGCTTCTCTCTTTAATCTTCTCTAGAGAGAAGCTCTGAGAAAATTTTTCTTCCCATAAATCTCTGAGCACAAAGGCATCCTCCAGCGAATCCGTTCCTCCAGCGGCCGGCCGACGCTGGCCGACTGCCAGGCTCCTCTCTTTTCTCCTTCTCTTTCTCTCTTCTTCTTTCTTCTCTCCCTCTCTCTCTCATGTTCTTTCGATGGTCCCGTTCTTCTGACGGACCCCTCCTCTCTTCTTCTTCTTCTCTCTCCCTCTCTTCTTCTCTCTCACCTCTCTCTCTCCCCCCTATTTTTTCGATGGATCCTGTTCTTCCAGTGGATCCCTCTCTCTTCTCCTCTCTCTCTCCCTCTCTTCTTCTCTCCCCCTCCGGTGGATCTGTTCTTCCCAATTATCTCCTTTTTTCTCTTCATCGGGTATTCTCGAGGGCCGAAGAGGCCACAGCTGGCTTTTTGTGTTCTTCCTCTCTCTTGCTTCCTCTTCCTCTATCTTTGCCATTAGAACCCTCCACCAATGAGGCCCTCACCCTCTCGAGGCCTACTCTGGTGCTTCCTTCCTCTGATGGCTGCTGGCCCTCTTCCTCTCTCTTCCTGCGGTTGATGCCGGACCCCTCTCTCTCCCTCCCTCCCTCCCTGGCTCCCTTCCTCCCTGTCCTATCTCTTCTCCCTCTCGATCTTCTCTATCTCCCTATTCCTCACCCCCACACCCCTCAGGGCTGAGCTTCACACCGGCCTTTTCTTCTTTCTCTCTTCTCTCTTTCCTTCCTCAGACTAAGGAGATATCTTTGCCTTCCTCGACTGAGAAATCCTTCCTTCCCCCTGTCTCTTTCTCCTTCCTCTTTTTCCTTCCCCTAAGATTGTGGGGAGGCCCTTCCCGTTGGGATCGGGGTGCACTCGACAGTAGGCCTACCACCAGAAGCTCCTCTTCCACCCCTCTCTCTCTTTACCTCTCATTCTCCCGACTGTCAGATGTTGTTTTTGTATTTCTCTCTCTCTCCTTTTTCGATGCTATTGGTGTCATTGCCAGCACCCTCTCTTCCCGACTACTAGATTCTGTCACCTGTCTTGATGCTGTGCTTAGACTAGACTGTTCTCCCTTCTCTCTTCTCTCTCTTGTGTTGATTAACCCCCTTGGTAGTTAAGCTTCCCCCACCCGATGGTCTTTCCATCTTCTCCCTCCTCCTTTTCTTTCATCCTCTTGTGGTCTAGAGATAGATATGTGATTTCTCCCTTCCTCCTTTCTCTTCCTTTTTCTGATATTCAACGATCGATGGGCATCTTCCTTTCCTCTTCTTCTCGATGGCAACTAGACATGCAACTCGACCAATTGCTTCTTCCTTTTGGTGGCAAGATGGAAGCTCTCAATTTTGAATTCAAATTTCAAATGATAGTTGCAAGATAGAACTTTAAATTTTATATTATTTTAATTGTATGGCGGTTTTGAATTTCAAATGGATGTTGGGGGAATTTAAATTTGAATTTCAAATGTTGTTGAGATGTTGGAGGATTTTCTCTCTCTTTCTTTTATTCACATTTTGTTTTTGTACTTTCTTTTTATTAATAAATTTGGCTGGATTTTTCCTCCTTAATTAAAAAAAATATTGTATATAAAATGATATAATGTTTTGCAGGCTAGCTGCTTCCATTTGGATGATAAACTATAGTAAGGCCATCGTGCATGTGGAAATGTTTCTATGGCACCTTTCTTTTCAAAAACGTGCCATAATCGAAAAGTTTTGTCCCATGAAGATGAAGCCAAAGTAGCCCAAGTAAAATACTATGGAACTTTCCAACATAGAAAGTAACATGCAGAATTGTAATTTTGCTTATTAATAAAAGTACAGTTAAAGTAAATGCCACAATCACCACCAAACATAGCATTTTTTTGACATTAAACAGAAAATGAAGAAACTAATTGAATAAAGTAAAATAAGGCTGCACGCTTTGGCATTGTAACCGACATGCCGAAAGTTAGATTATATCCTATATCAATTCACTTTATAAACAACCATGCATATTAGAAAACTATATCACAAAAGGCAAAATAAAACAAAACAACCTCTTACATTTGTAGGTGAAAACATTAACCATGAGCTGGTAACTCATGACCGCCAAGAACATCCAACAAACTGCCCGTCTTCATAGACCAAATAATATCTAAAAAGATATATACAACATATTGTCAAGAAGATAATCAAGAATGATGAAAAGCATCATTTCATCCATGATAGACTAACTGATGGTTTTCTCTTTCTCACATCAATTCTCAGCCAATCAAAAGTTGTTTGATTGACAATATTTTGATTTTTGGTGACCTAAAACTGCAAGTTTAGCCTCTTTAATGATTGATAAAATCCATTATAGTTTGTTGGTTTGTCACACCCTGAATCTAACATTTAGATCGATTACAGAGATGACCACATGAATCCTAAAGCAATGCCCTAAAGATCATACATATCTAAATAATAAATAAATCCACAAGAATATCGAAAGAATTATAAATTTTAATTATATTATCAAATTAAACTAATCCATCTACAAGATTGAAATATTTATTTGGTATCAAAAAATCAACCAACTAACTAAGGACTCCATCGCTCAAACTCCATGTCCAACTCAATCGATGCTATGTATCCTCTAAGTCTAAAGGAAAAAGAAGATGTGAGCTTTCTTTATAACCTAGTGAAAATTTTTCACACTCACATCATATAAAATACCTTTGCGATAGTATTAGCCGATAATAAAATAATAATTTTCATATATGAATAATCTAAATAATACTCAATATAACAATATGTATGCTATAAAATACATAGATATAAAGCATGCTAACATATAAATCAAATCCAATCATATAGCTACTTAATTACATACATATCGCCATACAAAAATCTTGAGATACATATCATTTATCATTCAAGACACAATTTGATTTAACAATATTCTCATGAAATTATTTTTATTATTTGATTTAATATAGTTGGATTGTAACCATATTATTACTTCGGCACCAAACTAGATAAGCTCATGCTCCAGTCTATGGTAGGCCAATCACACACCATGTTTTTATCTATGGCCAGCAACCACATTTCAATTCATGGTTAATATCATAAATACCATATTAATTTTACATATGACGGCTAGTCCAAATCCCCTTCAATTAAACTTGATTTATTGTCTTGTTTAGATTTAAGCATTGGACCAGTCACAATCATACTTCAATCCATAGCAGGCCAAATCATATCTAGGTCCATGGTCGATACACCATGTTTCACATATGACCGACTAGTCCACATGCTTTCATTTTTTCATTATTACAATTATGCAAAATTATATTTGTCTTTCTGGTGTTACAACCATGCTTCAGCTCGTGGTAGGTCAAACACAATACTGCACCCCAGCCCAAAGTTGATCTAGTATACATACCGTATTTTTGCATGGTCAATCAGTCCAAACATCGCCCATGCCCCATCTATATTATTAAAGTCATAATCTGATTTTTTGATATTAGTTTACTTATAGCCATGCTCCAGTCTGTGGTAGGTCAAAAATAATGCTGCACCCTAGCTTAAAACTGATCTAGTATATACACCATATTTTTTGTATGCCAACTAACCTAGATGCCACCCACATCCCATCAATTATGTTAAATCATCATTTTTCTTATCATAATATCTATCATTAGGCATCATTTGATCATAAGCTATTCAGCAATAATTTATCAACACACAATATGCATACCAATATATACAAAATATACAACCATCATGTAGATACACAAATATATAATTTTCATAAACATGTGGATGATCATGTTGAAGAACTCTTACCTCTATCGATGACAACCTAAGTACAGTAAACACCGACATGCTCCTCGATCTATGAACCCAAAGGCAACGTGTTCGACATAATACTGTCTGATCCCATAATTGCTTACCTATAGAGCTAGACCTGTCAAATTAATTATAAACATTCAAAGTTTGTGATAAAAATTTCAAAAAATAAGGATAGATGGTCGCATGATGCTAGTTCGAGACCCCTGATCTCATAGGATCAGTCTAGGACACATCTTAGCATCGACATGAAACTGCAAAACACCTTTAAACCCACCATTGGTCTACTAACCATGTAGAGAAAGAAAGAGTATAGATGAGAGAGAGAATGTCAAGAATTTTTTCTCCCTTTCTCGTTTCTTCTCCCTTTTTTGGAAGATAGAAGTGGAAGGCTTTAGAGCCGGCCACCCTCCTTCCACACAAGCGAACCCTAACGATAGTGGCGACTAATCCCCACCCGACAGCTACACCAGCACTCAATAGCCCAAGCACAGCACATCCGACAACGACGGCTGGCTTAGTGGAAGAAAAAGAGAAGAACAATGGATGACCCTGTTCTAACACTAATCCGGCACTCCACCGACTAAATTAATCTCAAGTAACAACCATCCCCTATAGCTCGAGAGGAAGGAAAAAAAGGAGACTAGACATCACCTTGGCTCCGACAAAGTCTCACAATTGATTCATCAGAAAATCCTGATCCCCCTTCATAGAAAATCATGGACAAGTAGAAAGGTTTCTCACCGGTTATAGATAGGGTTTGGGAGTGATGAATGGAGAGAGGAGGAGCCTTTTTATAGATTAAGAATGCTAGGGTTCTAGCATGCCCTAGGTTCCCCTTTTCCATCCGAAATAGGAGATGAGGAAGACTCCTCGAAATAGGAGATGAGGAAGACTCCCATTGGGCAGTCTTCCTTTCCTTGCTTACGTGCATACCACATGAGCCCCCTTCTTCTTTTTTTTTTGATGCTTTAAAATTCATACAAATTTTTTTTAAAAAAAAACTCTTGGGACCGGGCCCTTACATGGTTAGCAAAGGGAGAATGATACCCAACATCCATTGGTTAAAATATTAGCTAGTTCGAAAGAGAAGCAAGGGTGATGGTGAAGGGGCCTCGGTGACAACAAAATATGCATGCATGCGTGCATAACCTTTATTTTTTGACTTGAACTTGGATCCAAATGACACAGGCAATTAACAGGTTTCATCTTGTAAGGAAAAGATGCCTTGATTATTGTTGATTCTAGCCATGGTTTTAACATGTTTCCATTGATTCACTGCTGGCACCAACAAGGTTTCTCAACAAAACCACCTTTAGATAGATGCACATTAGCTATAGAATGGACTTCTCTCAAGACCATGGGCATGTTAACTACTAGTTTTCTATACCCGAAAAATATACTATAATCATGCTATGTAAAATTGACTATTCAATCTAATTGATTTGCATATCAATCCCTTCTTCAAAATTTTATTAATCCGATCTGTATAGGTACTCAAAATCTTTTCAGCGAATAACCGATGTGAGACTAAATACATACACATGGGAATTCTCACATACTCCCCCTGTTTAAGCTCTAACGTCCTCACCAAGATAAAGTTTAAATTTATGTATCCATTCAAAAACATCAAGACTAGTCCATGGCTAGCCATATGAACCAGTGCTGCAGTATCCCCTAGTCCACATGAGTTATGGGTCAGGTCCGCTATAATATCATTTATAACAATATAAGATCTCATCTAAAAAGACTAGTTGGAATGTAATATTAGGTTTTTTAGCCTTGTATAGGTATCCAAGATCTTTCCAACAAATAACTGATATGAGACTAAATGCATACCTGCATGAATCCTCACATACTCTCTGTGTTTAAGCCCTGACGTAATCATTAGGATAAATATCAAAATTTATATTTTCATTCACAAACACCATGATCATCCCATGGTCAACCTCGATGAACCCGTGCTGTTGTTCTCTTAGTCTATATAGGCTATGCACTAGATCGACTCTGATACCATTTATAATAATTCGGGATGTCATCCAAAAAGGCTAATCGGAGGTATTATTTAGGTTCCTTAGTCTTGTAAAAGTATTCAAGATCTTTCTAACGAATAATTAAAGTGAAACTAAATATATGCCTATATGGATCCTCATAAACTCCCTCCATTTAAGTCCTAACATCCTCGCCAGGCTAAGATCCAAATTCATCTATTGATTCATAAACATCACAATCGGCCCTTATCAGCCCCAATAAATCTATGTTGTAGTATCCCCTAGCCAATATAGGGTATGAATAGGTCAGCTCTGATACCTTTTGTGACAATCTAGGATCTCACCTAAAAAGTTAGTCAGAAAGTATTATTTGGATTTATCGATTTTGTATAAGTATCCAAGATCTTACCAGTAAATAATCAATATGTGATTAAATACACATATAGGTCCTCACATATTCTCTACATTTAAGCCCTAATGTCCTCACTAGTTTAAAAGTCCAAATTCATACATCCATTCAAAATACCACGCCCAACCTATGGCTAGTCCAATGAATCCATGCTGTAGTATCCCGTAGTCTATTTGAGTTATGGGTTGGATCCATCTTGATACCATTTGTCATAACTCAGGATCTCATCCAAAAAGACTAGCTGACTATTATTATTTGGATTTCTTGACCCTATATAAGTATCCAAGATCTTCTCAATAAGTAACTAATGTGGGACTAGACATACACTTGCATGGATCCTCTTATACTCTTTTGGTTTAAGCACTAACATCTTGCCAGGCTAAGAGTCCAAACTCATATATCCATTTATAAACACTACGATCGGCCTATGGTCAGTCTAATGAACTTGTAATGCAATATTCTCTAGTCTACATGAGTTATAAATGAGGTCCGCTCTAATCCTATTTGAAACAATTAAGGATCTTATCCAAAAGACTAGTCAGAAGGTATTATTTAGTTCACTGATTTTGTATAGGTACTCAAGTCTTGTCATTGAATAATCGATGTGAAACTAAATACATGTCTACACGGATCCTCACATACTCTCTCCGTTTAGTCCCTGACGTTCTCATCAAGCTAAGAGTCCAAATTTATGTATCCATTCATAAACACTACGACTGACCCATGATTATTCTAATAAATCTGTGCTGTAGTATTTCTTAATCCACATGAGTTACGAATCGGATCCTCTCTAATATTATTTATAATAATCCAAAAAAACTAGTCAAAAGGTATTATTTAGGTTTCTTAGCCCTATATAAGTATCCAAGATTTTTTCAGCGAATATCGATGTGGAACTAAATACACACTTATATGGATCCTCACATACTATCCTCATGTAAGCTTTAGCATCCTCATCAAGCCAAAGGTCTAAATTTATGCATCTATTCATAAAGACTAGAACCAACTTGTGGCCAGCCTAATGAACTGATGCTGCAGTATCTCCTAATCTATATGAGTTTTGGTTGGATCCACTTCGATACCATTTATAACAATTCAAGACCTCACCCAAAAAGCTAGCCGAAATGTATTATTTAATTTTTAATTTATATAAGTATCCAAGATCTTTCCAGTAAATAATCGATGTAGAACTAAATATACGCTCATACAGATCCTCACATACTCCCACTTGTTTAAGCTCAGGTGTCCTCACCAGGCTAAAGGAACAAATTCATGCATTTATTTATAAACACTACGACTAAACTATGGTCATCTTAATAAATCCATGCTGTAGTATCCCCTTATCCATATGACTTATGGATCAAGTCTATTTGATACCATTTGTAACAACCTAGTACCTCATCCAAAAGACTAGTCAGAAGATATTATTTGAATTCCTAGGTCCTGTATAAATATCCAAGTTCTTCTCAACGAATAATCGATATAAGATTAAACATACTCCCATATATGGATCCTCATGTATTTACTCTATTTAACCCCGGTATCCTCGCTAAGCTAAGGATCCAAATCTATACTACCATTCACAAACATCATGTCGGCCCATAGTCAGATCCAATGAACCCGTGTTGTAGTATCCCTTAGTCTATATAGCTTATGAGCTGGATCAACTTTAATATCATTTGTATCAACCTAGGATCTTATCTAAAAAGACTAGTCAAAAGATATTATTTAGATTCTTTAGCTCAGTATAACTATCCATGATCTTCCTAGTGAATAACCGATTTGAGACTAAATACACATCCACATGGATCCTCACATACTCCTTGCATTTAAGCCTTTGCATCCTCATCAAGTAAGGGTCCAAATTTATATATCCATTCATAAACACCACAATCGATTGTGGTCAATCTCAATGGATTAATGCTACAGTATCTTCTAGTCCACATAAGCTATGGATTAGATTAGATTCAATATCATTTATAACAACCCAGGATCTCACCCAAAAAGACTAGTTAGAAGGTATTATTTGAGTTTCTCGATTCTATATAAATATCAAAGATCTTTTTAACAAATAATCAATGTGAAACTAAATATATGTCTGTATGGATCCTCATATACTCCCTTCATCTAAGCCGTGATGTCCTCACAAAGCTAAAGATCCAAATTCATGTATCCATTCATAATTACCATGACCAGCCCATGGCTAGCCTAATAAACCATGCTACAGTATCTCCTAGTCCACTGAGTGATGGATCAGATCCGCTCTGATATCATTTGTCACAACATAGGATCTTATCCAAAAAGCTAGTCGATAGGATTATTTGGATTTCTTGATCCTATATAAGTATTAAGATATTCTCAATGAATAATTGATATAGGATTAAATATACATTTACATGGGTCCTCACATACCCTCTCTTAAGTCCTGACGTCCTCGTTAGGCTAGGGTCTAAATTTATATATTCATTCATAAATACCATGACCAGCCCGTGGTCAACCCAATGAACTCATACTGCAGCATCCTCTAGTACACATGAGTTATAAGTAGAATCTGCTCTAATACCATTTGTAATAACTCAAGATCTCATCCAAAAAGATTAGCCATAAGGTATTATTAGTTTAATGGTCTTATATAAGTATCCAAGATCTTTTCAACGAATAACTGATATGAGACTAAAAATACACACCTGCACGAGTCTTGACACATGCGATACAATAAAAGCTCTGGTATTATATAATTAAAAACTCAAATAATATATTTCAGCCAGTATTTTTGAGTAAAGTCTTGGGTTGTTACAAATGGTATTAGAGCGGATCTAGTTCATAACTCATGTGAACTTGGAGATATTGTAGCATGAGTTCATTGGGTTGGTCACGAGTTGGTCATGGTGTTTATAAATGAATGCATGAATTTAGATCTTTGGTCCGATGAGAACACCAGGACTTAAACGGAGAAAGTATATGAAGATCCATATGGACATGTAGTTAGTCCTACATCAAATATTCGTTGGAAAGATCTTATGTATTTATATATGATCAAAAAATCTAAATAATACCTTCTGGCTAGCCTTTGTGGATGAGATCTTGGATTGTTACAAATAATATTAGAGCGGATCTAGCTCATAACTCATATGGATTAGGGAATACCGCAATATGGGTTTATTAGGCTAACCGCAGGTCGGTCATAGTGTTTATGAATAGATATATGAATTTGAATCCTTAGCTTGACAAGGATGCTAGAACTTGAATGGGAGAAGTATGTGAGGACTTGTGCAGACCTATATTAAGTCCCATATTGATTATTCGCTAAGAAACCTTGAATACTTATACAATAATGAACCCAAATAATACCGTATGGCTAACTTTTTTGGACGAGGTCCTATATTGTTACAAATGATATTAGAGCGGATCCAGCCACATAACTCTTGTAGCCTAAGGAATATTACAGTATAGGTTCATTGGGTTGACCACGGGCCGATCATGATGTTTATGAATGGAAAGATAAATTTGGATCCTTAGCTTGTCGAGGATATCGGAGCCTAAATGGGGGAGTATGTGAAGATCCATGAAGATATGTATTTAGTCCCACATCGGTTATTCAATAAGAATATCTTGAATACTTATACAAGATCAAGAAATCCAAATAATACCTACCGGCTAATATTTTAAATGAGATCCTAGATTATGATAGTAAAAGTGCTTGGATTGTGACGGTATAAGTGCTTGCTTGCTCTTAAAAGGAGACCTTCAATATAATCTCAAATGATGCATGGAGCCCCACATATATGGAAAGGTGTAATGCAGTCAAACCCAAAGATCTGCAGAATTGCATTCAGCCACATAATAGCGAAACATTACCTCAACATCCAAGAGATGATTAACCAACATTCTAACAATTCAAAAATTCAAGTTGAGCACAATTCTAGGTTCAGAATTCAGATTTATAAAGCATTCCCAGTTTTCAACAAGAATCAGCAGTTGAGAGTAATGTACTGATTAATTATACAAAGTCTCAGCCATACATTCAGAATCAATGAGATCCATACCAAGTGAATATGTAAAACTGAACAATATGTCTAAAGTCTAGGCGAATAAAGTCCCAGCATGCATTAAGTATTGTGAATGAGAATACTATAAGGAACAAAACTTAGTCATACAGCTTAAATGCTTTCCAAATTCTGCTTTAGCAAACAAAACAGCTTTGATGCTTGGATTCAATTCAAGTTCAGCAGGTGGTTCCATATTTGTCAAGTGATTCTGCCACTAAATAAAATCAAAAGAACAAAATTATAAGCCAGTAAACAGTCACTAGAGGAGGAATCAAAGAAATTTACAAGTCATTCTATTAAACAAATACAAAATGAGAACACCAAGAATTTAATCAAGAACTAGAATCCCAAACCCAAGCATCAAGATAGCTCAAGAATTCAGCATCTTTAAATTAGTCACCAGAAAAAAATAAAACTATAATAGAAGTCGAGGCTAGTCTCAACTCTCAAGACTGAAACCTAAACATGTAAAAGGAAAAAAGAGGAAAACACGTCTATTCATAAACTTGGGTTCAGTCTACAAGATGAATTGAAACATCATCACATACATATCTTTGTTTGTGAATATATCCCACCTTGGAGGATGAAAGTAAGATGAAATCAAAGGAAATGTCTAATAAACCGATTCAATTCCAGATAAATAGATTGAGTACCTCCTCTTTTCAGCTATTCTGGAATCATACAAATTGTAATGTTAGGCTTCTCCCCCCCACCATTGGATTAACATGCTCCACAATCGAACCCTGTGAAGCAATGGCGTTTCCGGCCTTCTTTACTCCTGGAAATGTGTGCTTTGATTGCAGTATCTCAGGATATTTTGTTATACGTGTCAGAAGTAGAATCTCCAAAGGCACCCTTCGTCCTTGAAGGTCACCAATTTTTAATGCTCTACGTATATAGAATCCCCGGTTCGGCTCTTTTTTATAGAGGTGATAGTTTTGAATCATCATCTTACGGCTTCCATTTATGAATACTTTTATGAACAGTTGCAAAGATAGCACAGTTTATGAAGTTATATGCAGATAATCCCAAGAAGAATGGTGTTAATCTATCAATTATTATAGAAAAATCTGTATGTTTTAGTCCTTTTAATTACCAAAGAAACAGAATGAATATATAAATAAGTTAGGAAAATGTCACCTGATTCGAGGTAAGCTAAGGCCAGTGTTCTCTTCAGAACTGAATTTACGATACCCTGGTGCAAATAGTTGATGGTAATTTTTTCTCAAGATGCAATGAACAGTTTCATGATTGTCTTACCAATAATACAACTCAAGGGTGAATCCCAACTATTCCAAGCCCAAAAGGAGAAGGGGATAATGCAAATTGAAATCCTAAAATAATGATGATTATTATGAGAATTCTCACTACTTTTTCATAATGGTTTAGTCATTTTGATGCCACCATATGATTCATATTTATGGTTTAAAAGGTGTGATGCCAAGGGTTTGATGCTTTAGAAGCATCCCTACATGCAGAACGCACCTTTTCAGTAAGAGAAGGCTTAAAAAGATAGGACACATCTTTTGGTATGTATAGTGGCCCTTGAATAGCAACCATATACCAAGAAATATGTCACTTTGAGACATCCTCATAATAAAATAAACAAAAAAGTAAAATAATCTCAAATTTTGAATCACCAAAAATTTAAAATCATAAATATAAAACAAATTTGAATATCCATCAACTCCCATATAATTTAAAATTTAAAAGATCATGCAATAGGTAAAGGTACCTCGTGGGTCTACACTTTTACTTAGTGACATCACGTTTTATCTGTAGATTCCATGGCAAACAAAATCTATGATTAGGCTCTTTTTGTATATATTTCACATAACACAGATATAGTATAGATTTTGTCAGACTCATGGGGAGTAATATGTTATGGATTGTTCGACTATATTGTATTTTATATATTCTTAGGCAATACTGTATTTGTACAATAATTCACAGTCGCATAAATATAACAGCGATAGATCCTTACGGGCATAGGACACGTGTTCCTCAAAGTATCAAAGCTTTTTTAATCCTTGGGCATTTTTTCTCTGCTCCCATTATAGTTATAGCTATGTTGTCTAGTAGTGCTTCTGCTTCAACTCCTATTCCATCTTTTCCTAACTCTCTTAATTTCCTTCCCAAGTTTCATCTATTGGTCTCTATCGATTGTACCTTTGCTAACTATTTGCTAACGAAAAAGGTCAAATCCCAGGCCCAAAATCTTCACACCCTCAACTTGATCTTTGAAACCAGTGTAACATAATGGTACACAGCTGCATCAACTCTACTCTTTCGGCAAATGTTCTTGAAAGCCTTCGAAATTGTGGATGTGGACCATGCAGGCCTAGTTAATTAAACCTTGGGTAACTTTCTTGCATGCATAAATTTTGAAACTTCTAAAGAGGGTCTCTCTCCGTGGAATATTATCTCCAACAAATTCATTCTCTCACCTTTTCTCTTCAAGCAATTGGAAAATCAAATTCAGATAAAGATTTGATCATCCAAACTATAAGGCCCCGTCCGCCGAGAAATTATTGGTTAGAACCATTCTACCACGTATACCTTGGACCATCCAACAAGAAACCATCACATCATCTATTATTAAAAAAAGTATATCATTATCCAAGATAGATTGAAATTTTAAATTGAAAAAAGTTTCCTTGTTAACTATGATCGGCCGACTGACAACTTTTGGCTACTTTAAATGAGAAAAAGTTAACTTTCTTGGATGATGTGATGACTTCTTATTGGATGGTCTAAGATGCATATGAGAAAACAGTTCTAACCAATAATTTATCCTAATCCGCTTGAACTAGCCTAATATGGCCTGAGCCAGCCACCCAACCCAATAGTGGGTTGGGCACATAGTTTGCACGTGTTGATGAATGCTGAAATAGACTCCCAATTAAAAGGAGTCCACCCTTCTTTCCCAACTCTAGGTGGGAGTTGGACTTCCATCATCCTCGTCAGCTAGGAAGCCCTAACTACCCATATATTTAAGGGCTTACACTCCTCCAACTAAAGAGCACCGTTGATCAACCATCCTTCGTTCCTTTTCCCCTCTAGATTGTTGATAGCTTAGGTTTATTGTGCTTGCCAAAGATTGCAGTCGAGCCCTTGCTAGACCTCAAAGTAAGGCCCTAGACTCTTTCGACTTTCAATTCTTGCACAAGATCTTGTTGCCAGCCAACAATATCACCAAAAATTTGACCAAAAGATCTCCATTATTTGCTTCCCTAGTTTCAATACTTTTCCACTTCTTTCCGGTCACCGTGTGCTATCAAAGCTTTGGGTTGGTACTAGGGATGGCAACAAAAAAGATATCCATAAAATTTGCCTTATCTGTATCCGAACCTGATTATAAAATCAATCTATATTCCCAAACTTATCCCACAATAAGATCAGGATACCCATCGGGTACCTGAACCTACCCGATTATCTTATATTCGGGTTGGGTTATGCAGGTACCCGAACCTACCATGTTATCTGAACTCGCCTAAAGTGGAATAATAAGCCTAATGGCCCAATAGGCTTAATTTGAAAAAAAAACTTGCTATTGAGAAGATAAGATGATTTTTTTGTAAATAAACAACCAACAATATTGAGAAATCATACGGTTGACATCAACATCTTTATATACAATAAAAATCTTTACAACAATATTATAAAACACATGATTAAACAACTAACGGTATACATATTCACATATATATCCTTTGAAGATAAGATGATCTCTTCGTAAATAAACAACCAACAGTAGGAAAAATCCTGTGATTTACACCAACATCTCTGCATATAATAAAGATCTTTACATAGAACATCATTAGCTAAACAACTAACAGCATACAAGTTTACATATATAAAATCACTACAACTACAACCAGCAATAAGTTCCATTTTATAACAATAAGTTTGGCCAACAATAGCCTACACAACTAGCAACCATCTACTTTAGTCAATGACAAATAAAAAAAAGTCTCCCTAGATTTGTTCCAACCACATTACTCTACATCTTCTTCAATCGTGCACATGCACATCGAATCAACTGAGTAATAGTGGCCTACACATAAAGCATATACAAGAATAAAAGAAATAAGAAAGAATTGAAATGAATAAGTTAAATTGTACAATAAATACTTAGCTGCTTGCATAGATATTTGCCTTCCATTTCATTGCATAACCAATTTTGTGAGCATATCAAAGCCTCCAAAGTCTTCGGATGAAGCCTACTTCTATGTAAACTAACCACTCTCTCACTGGTACCAAAGATTGATTCAAATGCAATAGTAGAGACAGGAATAGCTAAAATGTCGCATGTAATTGATTGCAAAGTGGGATATTTTATCCCATTTGTCTTCCACCAATTAAGATTATCAAAGTTTTGGGTCTATGGCAAAATAGGCTCCTTCAAGTAATAATCTAGCACCTACTTCACATGCATTGTAGATGATATGGAACTAAGGAATTGAACCAACCTTACCATACCCCTTCCTCTTCCTTACAGCTAGCAACGTCCCTTATAATTGCTAATGAAGTTGATGTAGTAGGAGTGTAAGAACTAGAATTGGTTGTTGAAATCCTATATTAGTACTCATGAAGCAAGTCATAATAAGTCTATCTAATCCTTTCAATCTTATAGGCAGCATCATCACTATAAATACTTAGAAATAAACTCTACCACCTTTAATTGTACCTAGGATCCAATAAACTACTATAGCTATAACAATGAGCACTGTACTTCAATATTTCTCAAATTTTTTAAATATTTTTATTGCTATTGTACTAATAACTTTATTTGAAAAAGTCATCCACTTAGATAAAGCCTCTCTAACCTCACAAATTTTGATAAAACAAACATTTGCAGTGGGATACTTTAAACCAGAAAAAATTCAGTTGCATTGTAAAAAAGCTTGAGTTTCAAACAAATAATTCGAGCTAATTCCCAATCTTTTTGAGAAGGCACACTAGTTTAGTGTTTCTTGCTGAGCTTCAATTTAGGCAACACATCCTTATACTCCAAGGCTATTTGAAGCATCAAATATGTAGAGTTCCAACAGGTTTTGCAATCAAGAGATAATTTTTTAATGCATTGAATTTTCATTTGGTGGGCCATTTCTTCAAATTATTCCACTCTTAAGCGGGTGGCAAACTAATATGCAATACTATCATGAATTTTTTAATTATATTTAATAACTAACAATCTATCTTTCACAACTAAATTTAAATATGCACACAACACCTCATATGAAGGACCCTCCCATCAAGTAAAGATTACCAAATAACTTTTCAACAAGAATATTGATCATACCATCATTTGAAGTGTAATTATCTACGATGATTGTGGAAAGCTTTGTCTCTATATTCCATTCCATCAAAACCTCTATCAAGTGTTGTGCATGAACATCCATGGTATAAGGTGTAGGCACATGCACAAACCTAAATTTTTGCACACAAATAAAATAATTCATATATTTGCATATAAACAAGTAAATTTGAAAGTAAAATGAAAGAATGCACATACACATGTATTAAAAGAAATTTGTTATCTTAAAATTCACTGTTGTAGCAACCAATTATTATCAATAAAATGAGCAAAAATGCTCATATAATCTTTTTTTAATTAGATGTCCACATGTCAGTGGTGATAGCTATCCGACTCTGATTCTTCTCTAATAACTTGCGCACCTTTGCCTTCTCAATGCCATAGATCTTAACTTTTGATGGTATAATGTGAGACCATCTTAAAAAGAGGTTGAAGGCTAGTAATAATTTTTTAAAGTTATGTGCTCAACAATTGCAAAAGATACTCATGCATAATTATAGCACAAGCAAGCTCTCCTTGAAACTTCTCGGTCGAAAGTAAAGTTTCTAAACTGAATCCTCCCATCATTTTCTTTTCTATACTTATTATTTTTGACAATGCAAAGTAGCTTCCATTGAATTATTATTCTTAGCAAGACAATGTGTCAAGTGATTATGTAAACTCTTAGTCTCATTCTTACTAGTGGCCTTAATATGAGACTTACAAAAACACAAACAGCATAATCTTCTCCATCTTTTTTTTTTCATATAATTCCAAACTTCTTAAGTTAGTTTCTATTTTTATGTGCCCATCATCAATATTAGTATTAGAAGGATCTGAATTTGGTGGTCTAGGTGGACTTGAGGTTGGAGCAAGTGTTTGAGAAAATGCTGTACTTGAAGTCAACTATAAAGAAGAAGGATACGAAGGAGTTGTTCTAGCGGCATCATTACTCTCATCGTTTGACGACATCTTTTACAAAACCTAAGAAAAAAAAAGATCATACATAATTATAAGTTTCAATGAATTGGTGCTGCAGTTGCTAACATAACATGTTGATTTTGTGATGACAATTTATAAAACCATGTTCAGAGAAAGCTAATGTTTAGAAAGTAAGGAAAAGGACATGTTAAACCAAGTTTCTTGCCCAGTTCTTCACTAATCACTACTAATCAGGTTTCTTGTTTCTACATGGTGCTCAGGTTTTGCTTTATTTTCTTCAATCAAATGTTTGCAACATTATAGTAGAAGGCCTACATCATCCACATCTTAATCATTTGGCCATGCATAGCTATAAAGATGAGAGCAAAAATTAAGCTAAATCCAAAACTAGAAATAGAACAACCATGTTGCACCTCATCTGGCTCTGTAGCAGCATCACACAGAACTATAAATGAGGTGCATAAATGCTCTGCTATAGTAATCACACTCATAAAACTACAATCCCAAAGAGAAAAAGTATTTTGCGGCCAACAATTAGCTTAAAGCTCAAAATAAGAAAGAAAGAACTATCCGAAATATCAACTAAAAATTTCATAAGTGCACAAGAAGGCTTGTAATGAGCAAATCTAGTTAAGATTAAAAGCCAAAAAAATCCAAATTTTCTCCAACCACCAGGGAGATCTAAACAAAATTAGAAAGCTTTACGGAATCTTTGATCACAAGGATAGAAAGACCAGACCATAAAACCACCAAATTTGCAAAAAGAAAAGAAAGAAACGTGGAATCGCAAGAGATCCAATGAAAGAGTTCTCACCCTCCTAAATGGCACTTTGGATGTTGGTGCATTTGACGAAAAAGAAGCGAAAAAAAAGAGAATGAAATGACAACAAAAAGAAGCAAGAAAAAATAATTCTGGGAAAAGCAAATGAAATGATCAATCTATGTCAAAAAAGCAAATGAAATGATCAATCTATGTGGAAAAGGTCTTATTCTTACCTTTAAATTTTTCTGTGGTTCTTTTGATTTCGTGGACTCTCAGATGCCTTTGTCCCCAGGAATCACGATCGGATGAGAATGTATCCTGACTATCCACTATTGTTTTCGTCCTCAAGAGTCTCGATCACGTGGGAGACTTTGGCTTGGAGGATGGAGTGATAGCCGAGAGAAGAGGTGAATCCATATTAGAGTAGCAGCTTGGAGGTTAGACTGTGACATAGGGTTTTGAAGAAATCAACCATTAATACATATATCCACATTTGGGTAGTCGGTACCCAAGATGTGAGTCCCAAATCCGTTCAAGTTTTAATATCAAATTCCAAACCCTAAAAGCTATGCTAAATGGATCTTATTAGGATTTGGGATGGATCGGACATCCGAAAATACCAATCCGACTGCCATCCTTAGTTGGTACCTTGAGATGGGACACTGAATCTCCTATAACCAGTGAGTGTGACAGAATTTGATTCACTATTGAGACCCTTGCTTCTCTTGTACCAGTCGAACATCTGTTTCTTTAATTTTCTTCTATTTTTCTAACCTCTTATTGACCATGTGCCACCATCTACTTTCAAAGTCTTCAGTCAAGACCATCAGCACCACCACTTGCCACCATCACATCTTCTTCCCTCTTTCAATGAGGGGATGTGAAGCCCTATTCACCCTCTCTCATTCTCTCTAAGTTCTCCTCTTTCTCTCTATATTTCTTTCTCTCTCTCTCTCTACATACTGTCTCTTCCCATTAGGATTGATGAACCCTATAGGTCTTCTCCTAATATCCAAATTGACCGAATTCAACTCTTGCCTTAGGGACCTTATTCTCCATGAAATTGTTATTTGATTATTTGGACTTCATCTTATATGGAGGTCTTGAGATTTAGGATTTTATTTTTTAAATAATCATGGTTAATTTGTTAATAGAAATATAATTTTGAATATTAGACTCTGAGAGATATTTTGAAAATTAGTTAGATTTATTGTTGATTATGTCCATAAGATAAATAATGTAACTCTTTTTTAGATTTATCAATAAATTATAAATATTTTAAATCAAATTATTCATCATTTATGAACATGATGCATAGTATTTTATTATTGAATATGCCTTATTCTGGAATACTATATGATTCTTGATAGAACATTTTGATTTTGATATGTATTACACTCGATTGATTTCTTTATCATTTCTCTTTATCAAATGGTTTTATATATCTTTCGATTTGAAATATGATTATTTAAAAGTTTTGATTCGAGATAAATTTGGAGTTGCAACTGGACTATATTTCGATATTCTACTACGGAGATTATATGTTGGCGCTTCAATATTCTATCAATGAGAGTATATATTGGCATTTCGATACCTTGCTAGTGAGGTTTATATGTTGGTACTTCGATAACCGACCAATAGGATTTATATATTAGCATTTTAATACCTTATCATTGGGGGTTATTTATTAGTAATATAACTATTTTTGAGCTCATTATCAAGTCCAGCCACAAGATATAAGTCTAATCATAGCTCATGGCTAGCGAGATGAAATTGATGTTTGAAAGAATTAGATTTATGAACAAAAATTTAAATTTTGAGAAAAATTAGATTTGTATGTATGATGATTCATAATGTTGCATATCTAGATTTGATTTTTTTAATTAATATATTTAATATTCTTATTTTCTATAAAATATTATTTATCTTATTATCTGATTTACTTAGCTAAGTGTTCATTACTTATTCAATTGTCTAGCTCATCATTAGATATTTTACTATTTTTACAAATTGTTAACAAACCTAACATGGGGATATGTTTTGAGAGAGTGATTGAAGTAGAGTTTGACTTTTTTTTTTAGATTAGGGTTTGACATAAGACTATTTAATGTTATTGAAATTTATGATATATTATATTATTTTTAGTTACTTAAATTTTAGAAATTTATTTGATTATTTAATCCATCACTTTCTTTATGCTATCATGATGAGATGCTTTGCATACTTATCGGAATAGCTTTCTACAAGTATATGGTGGCTGTTTCATCCTGACTCATGAATTCAAGTCGAGGGCATAACAATTAATATGGTATCAAGCACAAGTGAATAAATTATCACTTATAGAGCCAAACATATGATGAGCGTAGGTGTCTACGATAGTAGAGATTTTGAGACAAAAATCTATGTTGATTACAATATAAGTTATTCAAAAATTGAGACATCTCATTGAAAGATATCTAAATAAAGAAAACTTTGTATACTCTCTATTTGATATTGTTGGGTCTTTTCATTGAAAATTATTTAGTGAATTAGAGAATGTTGTATTAGAGTCGTGCAGTGAAAATATGGTGGGTTGAGTTACTTTGAGGCTAGATAGAATAATAACTTTGATTCCGAAAGTGCTATAATAAAGACAATTTGGTTTATGCGTTAGAGGAGGTTTTTACTAATAAAAAGAAGCAAAGTTATTTAGGAACTAAAGAATGGAATCAAATAAAAGTATTTCAACTCTTTGAAGACTCTGGTAAGAAATATTAAGGATGAAATATTTTAAGAGGAAGAATGTAAGGCCCGGCTAGCTTGGACAAGCTTGATGATATAACTTGAGCCAACCATCTAGTTCGATTGTGCACCGAGCACATTCTTTGTATGTGTTGGGAGGCATTGAAACAACACCTGAAGAGAGTCCACTCCATCTTCAACTTCGAGTGGGAATCGGACTTCCACCATCCTTGACAATTAAGAAGCCCTAGCCACTTATCTATTTAAGATCTTGCTCTCCTTTCCCTGAAGACCTCGTTGGAGATCACCGTTGATCAGCTGCCTTTTCTTCTCTTTTCTCCTCTAGATTGCTGATGGCTTAGGTTTATTTTGCTCATTGGAGATTGTAGCTGAGCCCTCACAGAATCATGATGCAAGGCCCTAAACTCTTTCCTCTTTCTATTCTTGCACAAGGCTCTACCTTAGGTCAAGAATATTGCTAGAATTTGACTGGAAGACCTCCTCTGTTCACTTCCTCATTTTCACCACTATTGCTCATCTTTTTGGCAACTGTGGACACTATCATGTGCCGTCGGAGCTCCGACTAGTATGTTGAGATGTGATGCTTAATCTCCTATAACTGGTGAGTGGGATGGAGCTCGATTCACTATTAAGACCATGGACTCACTTATTCTTGCTGAACTCATGTTTCTTTGATTTTCCTCTATTTTCCTTTTTCAACCGACTAGTTGCCCCTATTGACTTCTAGAAGTCACCGATTGTGACAATCAATGCCACCACTTGCCAATATTGGATTGGGAGGGGGGTTGGATAAGTGAATATGAGGAGCTGGTGAAGAGACATCACATCGAACCAAACCCATGTTGTAATGGAATCAGGCTAGTTCTCGACCTTCATTCAGACTTTGTTTGAAGCCTTTTATGGATTGGGCTTGGGCCAGCTAATGATATACCCAAGCCCAGCCCAAAACACAAATGGGATTTATATTTAAGCCCAAATCTAGTCCAAATATTTAGGGCCTAGCTTGAAGCCGACCCAAAGTTGGCATGGCTCGATGCACCTTGAGCCAGCCTAACCCATTTCTAGTCCTAGCCCATTTCTCCCCTCGACTAGTCAAATCGATGAATCATTGAGAGCCTAAGACTAATGAACCTAGGGTGCTCGTATTCCCTGGCTCCCTGCTCCTTGCTTGGAAGTCAGACCTATTGAAAAACTGACAGCGTATAGCATGTATTTAAATTTTTTATGTAGTGAAAATTAAATTAAACAATTTAATCTATACTACATGCTTAAGATCTAATCTTAACACCAACCCTAGGATCTATAACATGTTAAGATGCATGTATATGATCTAAAAATAAAATCTGCACAGAAGACATATCAAATATATGATCGTAGATCCAATCTATACATCTATCAAGTTCAAAACTCGATACCTTTATATGGGTAGAAGATCTCTGCATCTGAAAATCGTAGACTTAAAGATTGCTTGCAGCCGCACAGGATATCCGACCTCTATAAGTGATCCACTTAAAGTCCTGTGCTGATCCGTCATCTTGAGGTGCTAGCTCGCATAACGACCTCTAGATGGCTGATCTATCTTCCATCTTCCGATATCTTGGGCTCCTCCAGATCTAAAGATGGATTAGTAGGAATATATGATGCAGAAAGAAGGAGTGAAGAACTCTTTTTCTCTTAGATATTCTTTCTCCCAAAACCCTAGAATAGATCTAGGATGCTCATCCAAGAGGAAAAAGATCTCATCTATGCTCACACACCAATGATAGGCCGCCACCCAAAACCTCATGCCCAAAATCCTAGCTCTCACAGATTTCTCAATGATCTCAATAATCTGAATAATCTAATCTTTATCCCACAAAATCAGGGATTTATATGGATGTGGCATGGAGGCATTTGGATGAGAACAGATTTCTTATCTACACTTGAATTCAAATCAGATTTGAATTCGATTAGATCAACCAATTGATCCAAACACTTGGCCATTATCTAGAGTGGGCGACAAGGCTTCTTAGGCATGGAGTTTCCTCATGCAAATCAAATTTGCATTAAGGTTAGGGCATGTGCAAGGGAAGAGTGGTCGGCAAGGGTAAGAAAAGTCCAAGTTGATTTAGACTCTTTAATGTTTATCTAATTAAGTCTCCAACCTAATCAAATTAGGTTAAACCAATTAGATCAATCTGAACCCAGTCCGATTAGGTCCCAAATATAACTAAATCCTAATCAAATCAGAATTTAATTAAGTCCAAGTCCTGATCAAATCAGGAACCATTCACCCTTGATAATTAGGTCATCTCATAACCTAATTGGATCAAACCAAATTGAATCCAATTCAATTTGTTTTGAACCAAATCATATTGCTCAATTTAGTTAAGCTAATTAGCAATCTAATTGCTTATCAAACCTTCTATAATTCACTAATCTTTAACGAATTAATTTACAATAATTTTTGCATAAGGCTAACCATCAATCGAATTGATGATTACAATTTAGAATGATTTTCAATCGTCAATCAGCTACATGATCAGACAGTAACTTCTTTTGAATGTGACCTCATAGATTCGAACCTAAGTCGATAGCACAGAAATAATTTTCTAAACTAATCGATATAATCATTTAGCAATGGGATCCGACGTCCGGATAGGCCGAATGATTGCAAAGCAACATTCAAGAACTTACTGACGTATGGTTACCATATAATTCATCCCTTTGATCCTAATGCTCAAGGTGACTAGGGTTTAACTATCAACCCTGAAATAGTTAAGTACATTATATTTCAACCTTTCAAATTCATCACATAAATTATCCTAACCAAGATTTCACTAAATTAAAATACACTGATGCATTAATTCCTATTTATTTGGAGGGGTCAATCTCATCTTGACTCATGCACCGACATGACAAATACTTGACTGTACCCAAAAATCTTCCATCATTAATTAAAAATTCAGATAGTCCGACATCAAAGTATAGTAGTAGCTTGTAAGTCACCATGGTGATCTCAGATCGGTGGGATACTTATATCCATACCCTTCGCAAGCTACTTTTGACAGCAGAGCACTCCATAGTTGGTCACGTTCGGTATGAATGTACTCCTATATTTCACTTACATGACATACCAGTATCTCTATACTCTTTGGTTAAGAGGATGATCAATCTATATGGTATGCAATAATCTACACTTGATATCGTTATCATCCTAGTAATAACGTATTATTTAGTCGCGAACAAGTTTAAAGACTAAATTCTCTATTTAAATTAATCCTAAGGACTTCATCACAATCCAAAAGTTCTAATTAAAGATATAAATATTATGATAAAAATACTAAATAACTATTATTATTGAATAATTCATATACAAGTATAAATGAGAACAACCATCAATAGGCTAACGATTGTCTTTGGGACATAATTCTAATAACTTCCACTTGGACTAAAGCCAATCAGTACAGTATCATATATCCATCTTCATTTTTTGATTTTCGAACTCCTTAACACTAAGAACTTTAGTAAATGGGTCGGCTAGATTATTCTTTCCATCGATCTGCTGAAGATCGACGTCACCTCATCCATGATCTCCTGGATCGGATGGTAGCACCGCAGTATGTGCTTGGTGTGCTAATGGGACTTTGAAATTTCTTTGATTGAGCAATGGCGTTAGTGTTGTCACAGTATAACAGGATCAAACTATTCAAAGAGGTGCCACTCCGAGCTCACCAATGAACTTTCATAACCATACAGCTTATTTTGCAGCATCGGATGCTGCAATGTACTCCACCTCTCACACTAAGTTGGCCATGATGTACTGCTTAAAATTTTTTCAGCAGATTACTCCATCATTCAAGATAAACACAAAATCTGATACACTCTTGCTGTCGTCATGGTCTTACTGAAAGCTGGAGGCTGTAAATTTCATAAGTTTTAAATCAGATTCTTCATAAATGAGCCACTGGCCCTTAGTATTTCTCAAATACGTAAGGATGATCTTTACAACCTTCTAGTAGTTCTCCTCCGGATCGGACTGATATCTGTTCACTATCCCTAGTAAGTATATCATGTCTGTTTTTGTACATATCATGACATACATTATAGAACCCTCTGTCGAAGTATATGGAATCCTACTCATACGCTTCCTCTCTTGAAGAGTTGTCGGACAATCCTTCTTTGAGAAAAAAATTTCATGACCGATCGGAAGATAGCTTTTTTGAAATTTTTCATGCTGAACCACTTCAACATGATATCTATATACATAGACTGGGACAATCCAAGCATCCTCTTTGATTTATTTCTATAGATTTTTATCTCTAAGATGTAGGATGCTTGTCCCAAATTCTTCTTGAAAAACTGAGACGATAGCTAAACTTTATTCCTTGTAATGCAGAAACATCATTCCCGATTAAGAAATATCATCTACATACAAATAAGAAATACAACCACAGAATTGTTAATTCATTTGTAAATATAGGATTCTTCTCCATTCTTAACAAAGCCATATGTTCCGATCACTTTATCAAAATGCATATTTCAACTCCTACTTGCCTGCTTCAATTCATAAATAGATCTCTGAAGCTTGCACACCTTAGACTCATCTGTGGATGTAAAATTTTCAGGTTGTATCATATACACCTCTTCTTCTAGCTCATCATTCAGAAAAGCTGTTTCCACATCTATCTACCAAATTTTATAGTCCAGATGTGCTGCTATCGCAAGCATAATCCAAATAGATTTGAGCATTGTCACAGAAGAGAATGGCTCATCATAGTCAATACCATGACATTGATGATATCTCTTAGCAACTAGACGGGCTTTATAGGTCTTCACTTTTCCATTTGTGCCCCTTTTCCTCTTGAAGATTCACTTACACCCTATGAGTTTTACCCTTTCAAGTGGGTCAACTAATGTCCACACATCATTGACCTTCATGGACTCCATTTCAGACTTCATGACTTCAAGCTATTTATCAGAGTCGGATTTCTGCATTACATCAATATAGTGATCGAATTGAGTTCAATAAGATCTCCATCTCGGATCAAAAATTATAGTATCTGTCTGATTAATGTGATACTCTATCGGATCTCCTTAATGGTGCATCTACATGCTTCAGATTTGATCTAATCAAATCTGATTCTGTGGGTTCACTAGATTGTGTCGGTTCTTTTACTCGTCGAACTTCATCAAGCTCGACTTTAGAGGTACTAATTCCATCACTAAGGTATTTTTTTCTAAAAAATGTGCCTTATTGCTGACGAATACTTTCTGTTATCAGTAAGGTAGAAATAATATCTCTTAGTTTCTTTCAGATATCCTATGAAAATATACTTGTCAGACCTAGATTCGAGCTTGTCTGTTTTCAAACATCTAACATAAGTCGGACACCCCAAATCCTAAGATGTGAGAGTATTGATTTATGTTCAGTCCATATCTCATATGGTATTTTATTCACAGACTTACTCAGAATCCTATTAAGTACATAGCAAGCTGACTCGAGTGTATATCTCCAAAAAGAGATTGACAGATTAGAAAAGCTCATTATAGACGAACCATGTCCAACAAGATTCAATTCCTCCTTTTCGAGATGCCATTATGCTATGGCTCTCAGAGGGATCCATTGCGAGGGAATCTCATTCTCTTCTAGATATGTCAGAAATTCATCGAAAAAGTATTCGCTCCCTCGATCAGATCGAAGAGTTTTAATGTGCTTTCCAGTTTGTTTCTCTATCTGATTTCGAAATCGTTTGAATATTTTAAATAATTCAAACTTATATTTCATCAAGTAGATGTATCCATACCTAAATAGATGTCTGTAAACATAATGAAGTAGTGATACCCGCTTTTGACACTTATGCTCAAGGGTCTACATACATCAGTATGTACAAGACCTAGAACATCACTGGCTTGTTCACCTTTTTTAGTAAATGATGATTTGATCATCTTCCTAAGTAGACAAGACTCACAGGTTGACAATGATTCATAAGTATTGCCTTTGAGGATCTCCTCTCGTGTCAATATGTTCATCCTATTCTTGTTAATATGACCTAGCCTACAATGCCAAAGATAGGCATCTGAGACATCATCTATCCTAGGATATTTTTTTGACATGTACATTATACTAGACCGTGATGCAACATAAATTTTATTTTCAATTGTCTGTGCATTACAGTAATACCATTCAAAATGATATCAAATTTTTTTTAATGAAATCTCATAATTTCTTGGCCAAAAGCCTACAAAATTACATTCAATAAGAACTTAGACAGAAATGACAATCACTAAGAATAATGATATGAAAATTGAATACAAGTTTGATAATTTCTAAAGCTAGAACTGGAACTAATCTTCCATCTCCAACATTCAGAAATCTCTCACCATCTTCAAATCTCCTACAAACTTGAAATCTTTGCAATGAATTGTAAATATTAATAAGACTACCAGTATCTAATACCCAGGTCATTGTATCACAATAAAGAAGTTACAAGGTGTTATCATATAATTATCTTATCCAGCAATCGATTGCTTTTTCTTCTTTGGCCTGTTCGGGTCAAGAGAACCTATGTATTGAGGATAATTCCTCTTCTAATGATCCTGCTTCTTATAGTAGAAACACTTTACCTAACTCTGATCAGATTTGGACTTAGACTTCTTGGTCTGACTCCCAGCACTTGGCACCTTTTTATTTTTTTTTCTTCTACTCTTTCTTAAAGGGAGGACGTCTGTCCAAAGAAGATCCTTCCACTACATTCATGGTCTCCTTGTGAAGCTGGTGATCATTCTCAAAAGTCTGCAGTAATCCCAATAGAATATAGTAGTTCACTACAGGCTTCATCATTCAATAATGATTGAGAAAAGATAGATAGGACTTCGATAGAAAATTCAAGATCGCATCATTCCCAAACTGCTCGTGCAAAAAAAATCAAGCTTGCTCAGGCACTCGATCTATTCAATCATGTACAATACATGATCGGTGACCGACGCCCCCCCCTCATTTTGGTGTTATAAATAGCATAATTGATTTTGTGTCACTCAACATCATCAGGAGTGTCAAAAGACTCATTCAACACCTTGAGCATGTCTTCTGACTGAGCTTCTTCGAATTTGCAGCTGAACTCATCATTCATAACTGCCCGCATAATACAACGCACCATGGTATAGTCATTGAGCCATTTCAGATAAGTATCTCGAACCACACCGTGAGCATTCAGAGTGGGCTCCTCAGGTGTCGGATCTGTCAACACGTACAAGATCCGCTCGTGCTCTAAGACTATCTTTAGTTTCGATACCAGCTATCAAAATTTGATCCCGTCAGTTTATCGCTGTTCAACAGTGATCGGAGCGACAAGTTGGTGGTCATAACTGCACAAAAGAAAATCAAAATCTAGTTAGTATATGAATTAATTAAGCCTAAAGATATGGACTTTAGCCTAAAGATTCTTTCACTATTTTGTATGAATTGGTAACCTCTTCCTCCAACTCAAAAATTATCCTAATTTCTTAGCAGATACTAGAATCCATAAGACTGCACATGAGCCCGACTTTGACCGACTCACCCATGTGTATCTATGAGTAGGTTCTTAACCAATTATTTTATCAAATAATTTTTAGTAATTAATTTACCCTTGGTTCCTAACAGTAGGCTTTGACCTCCACTGAAAGGTCTGGTTAGGTCCAACCATTAATATGATCATACTCAGAAATCTAACTAACAAATGATTAGACCCGACTTTAGTCGATCATCTTGACCACCCATAAGAGAGACTCGACTGAGTCATCATATTATGAATGATAATTTCAATAGCAAATGAGCACCAGATCTTTAGGCCATCCAATGATCATCTAACTAATGGATCAATTATCATCTAACTTAATAGGAGGCTACGATCTAGTCATTCCTATAACTAGCTTATTTTATGGACCTAATAATTTAGAAGATTTAGTTGACATATAAAAGAACAGATTGAACTTGACCAGTTAATCATAATCTTTCCACTGATTTCATCAAGTCAGATAAAAAAGACTAGATTCAAGCCAGTCATGGCAGCTAAATCAGTTGCACTGATCAACTTATGCAGTATGGGTTTAGCATGAATCAATAAACAATCGAATCAAAAGCCGATTCACCATATTGGTCAGATAAGTGAGATCGTGGGAGAGATATGCCATTAACTCGCCAAAGACTCAATCTATGTGAGTAGCTCCTAATTAATGACCACCGATCAAGACTGCTAAACTTATCTTAGACACCAATGGTTCATCAGATTCAATTTGGTTTGCCTAAAACTCAGGCTTGACCACTAAGCCACGATCGAGGTCCATCTTGATCTAATCAAAGACATGGACATTGACCATCTACAACTATTGTAATGGTTCTAAAAAATTTTGATTTAATCTAATTCAACTTTTGGTTAGATTTAACAATTCTTTAATTGATTCATATTCTATTTGATTCTAACCTTAGGTCTAACCTAATTAAGAGAACCTGATCAAGCTAACCCATATGACCCCATGTTTTATGAAAGTGTCATTAGATCTTTAATTCACAATTATAAATCCAATTAGTTCCATACTTAATTCTTAAATAAGTTTGAATTTAACATGGTTTAGGTTAATTTTAAATAATTTCAATTTATAAATTTTACTTAATTTTACAAAAAATTTGTATCTGAAAACTGGGTCGGCTCAAATCTGGACTAAGCCGACTAAGTACAGTGGGTCAACCAAGTCTGCTACTTGATCGGCTAACTATAAGTAAACAGTAACTGTTATTATTTGGCCTGTGACAACTGAATCAGTCAGAACTGAGCCGACTACACCAAGGGACTGGATCGAGCAAGTTTAAAACTGGACCGGCTCAGTTCGCATACCAACCGAATTTCAGAGTTTCAGATCTAAAAAATTTGCTTAATTCGAAACAAAATCAATCATAAATAAATTTTAGATCATATCTAAATATTTATGATTCTAAATTTTATTTACCATGATTAAATAATTTTAATCCTTTAGATTAGATGGTTTTACTTTGCTTTCAAATTGTATCGCATACAACAAATCCTAGAGTTTCAAAATTGAGGATTTTGTAGAAAAGTAAGTTTTAAACCTTTCGCATTTCATCTTCATAAACAAACAACATCCCTACATGCCATAAAAGATCCCTATGGAATGGAAGGAGAGGATCATAAAATCCTACTTTCTCTTATGATCGAACGAACATGAATGTTCAATCTAATTACTCGGCTACCAAGCATCTAATCTAATCATATCACATATAAAAAATTTAGATCTAATCTAAATTATACTAGATCTTATCATAATCAGATCATACTACAATCAAATTAATTTAATGCTACATGCATACATATACATGTTATAATCAAACCTGGATCTGATACCACTGTTGAAAAATCGATAGGTGAATAGCATATATTTAAAGTTTTTATATAAAAAAATTTAGATTAAATAATTTAATCTATATTACATGCTTAAGATATAATTTTAATGCCTACTCTAGGATCTATAATATGTTATGATGTATGTATATGATCTGAAAATAAAATCTGCACAGAAGATATATCAAATATACGATCGTAGATCCAATCTACATATCTATCAAGTTTAGAACTCGATACCTTTACATGGATAGAAGATCTCTGCATCTAAAAATCATAGACTTGAAGATTGCTTATAGCCGCACAGGATGTCCAGCCTCTATAAGTGATCCACTCGAAGTCCTGTGTTGATTCGTCATTTCAAAAGTGCTAGCTCGTGTAACAACCTCTAGATAGCTGATCTATCTTCCATCTTCAAACATCCCGGACCCTCCGGATCTAAAATGGATTAGGAGGAATATATGATGTAGGAAGAAGAAGAGAAGAACTCTTTTTCTCTTAGATATTCCCTCTCCTAAAATCTTAGAATAGATCTAGGATGCTCACCCAAAAGGAGAAAGATCTCCTCCATGCTCACACGCCAATGATAGGCCGCCCACCCCAAGACCTCACATCCAAAATCCTAGCTCTCACAGATCTCTCAATGATCTGAATAATCTGATCTTTGTCTCACAAAAATCAAGGGTTTATATAGATGTGGCTAGAGGTGTTTGGATGAGAATAGATTTCTTATCTACACTTGAATTTAAATCAGATTTGAATTCGATTGGATTAACCAATTGATTCAAACACTTGGCCATTATCCAGAGTGGGTGACAAGACTTCTTAAGCATGGAGTTTCCTCATGCAAATCAAAATTTGCATTGAGGTTAAGGCATGTGCAAGGGAAGAGTGGTTGGCAAGGATGATGAGGAGTCCAAGTTGGTTTGGACTCTTTAATATTTATCTAATTAAGTCTCCAACCAAATCAAATTAGGTTAAACCAATTAGATCAATCTGAACCCAATCCAATTAGGTCCCAAACATAATTAAATCCTAATCAAATCAAAATTTAATTGAGCCCAAATCTTGATCAAATCAAGAACCATTCATCCTTGATAATTAGGTTATCTCATAACCTAATCGGATCAAACCAAATTGAATCCAATTCAATTAATTTTGAACCAAATCATATTGCTCAATTTAAGTAAGTTAATTAGCAATCTAATTACTTATCAATCCTCCTATAACTCACTAAGCCCTATTAAATTAATTTACTGTAATTTTTGTATAAGGCTTACTATCAATCAAATTGATGATTACAAGCTAGAACTATTCTCAATCATCAATCAACCACATGATCAGATAGTAACTTCTTTTAAGTGTGACCCCATAAGTTCGAACCTAAGTTGGTAACATAGAAATAACTTTCTGAACTAATCAATATAACTATCTAGTAATAAGACCCAACGTCTAGATAAGCCAAATGATTGCAAAGCAACATTCAAGAATCTACTAGTGTATGATTACCGTTTAGTTCATCTTTTTGATCCTAATGCTCAAGGTGACCTAAGATTTAACTGT
>KE504884.1:504293-515133 GCA_000441515.1 Elaeis oleifera | reverse complement strand
CCCATCTCAGGTAAACACATATTATTAAATATATATTTTTGTATTAATTTAATGATCTATATATTTTTATTTATAGATATGCAAATCAAGCTTTTGATATGTTCTTGTTGGCTCCTGGCACATCAGGCACCCGTCGAGACAACGGCACGTCACGTGGAGACAGCGACGACCATCCACCGGTAGATTGATGTTATTTTATTTTTATTATATTTTTATATTTATTTATATTAGTCTTGATTGTAATGGATGATTAGTACTTTATTTTATTTATATAAAACAATGTCTTTTGGTTTGGTTAAATTTGCTATTGAAGTTTGCTTTTGGTGTGAATGGTGGTGATTGTACAGGTTTATGTTTGAATAATTAATATAATTTGGTACAGAAATGTATGTATTCTTTTTTTGTATATAAAATCTGTATTTTTTTTATTATTAAAAAATTTAACGACGCTTATAAGCGTCGTTAAACAGTATATTTTAACGGCGCTTATAAGCGTCGTTAATAGACTATTTAACGACGCTTATAAGCATCGCTAATGACCTAACTACCGACACTTTGAAAAGCGTCTTGGTAGGGTGGTGGACGCGTTGTCATTAACGATGCTAAAAAGCGTTGCTAAAAATTTATTTACAACGCTTTAAAGCATCGTTAAAAATAACGCGACGCTTTTAAAAAGCGTCGGCGCTTTTCGTCTCCACTCAAACATAGGCGACGCTTTCGCGACACTTTTTGAAGCGTCGTAAAGCAAATTTCCGACGCTTATTAGCGTCGTAAAATGCTTTATATAGCGTCGCCTATTACCATTTTCACTGTAGTGATGGGAGTTAGTTCAGCACATTGAGTATCAGTTTATCCCCTTATATCGCACACCAGTACCAAATCAGTATGATATGATACATCCTGTATCATCTAGTTTGGTATTGTATGACGTATTTTGATAGAGAGGCATATAATATGTTTGATATTGAGGTTTATTTACTATGATTTATCAAAGGACCAAGCCTAAAAGATGACAGAGAACTTTTTACTAAAAAAAAAGAAGATCTAGAGAACTTGGACATTTCAATTATAGAATATGGAACTTTGACTACTAATCTAATTTTCGTTCATGTAATACAAGTGATGCATGTGAGAAAAATGTATCAATGGTTAGCACTAACAATATTTTGTCATGTTTGGTTAAGTTAATAAATACACTCCCACTTGAGCTTGATGAAATCCTCTTGCTTCTTTTCCTTATAGAGCAAAAACTGAACTAAGAAAATGCAACTCAGAATAGAAATATGATTGGAACAGAATTGGAAAATTAGAAGAAATTTGCATTTATAGTATCCAAGGAATATGGATGTTCTTGATGAAGGAGGCATAAAGATGGATGAGACTATCTCTACAAAATTACATCCAATGACCATCCTTTCCTCCAAGGAAAATAAATAAATAAGATAATATGGTCACACTGTGGTAGATGACTATTTGACAATAGACTTATTGGAAATAATTGTAACAGCCCAACCTGATTTTGGCTCTTGCCCTAAATCCCCTCTATAAGTAATGGCCTCCCTCTCCTAGATTTCCATCATCAATTGCTTAGTGGACAACTGACGATTTCTAGATTATTTTGGGCTTTTCTTCTCTAATTTCGATGGGTTTTAATCATCAAAATCACATCATGAGGCCTTGCCAGACTTAGGTAAGAAGTCCTAGTCTTGATCTATCTTCTTTTTGAATTTTTTCCACCGTTTGGGGCTAGCAAGTCGCAGGATTTATTGTCTCTATTTTCTTTGTTTCCACCGGCCCTCCATCAACCATGGCCGTCGTTGGGGATGTAGTTTGGCTGCTGTCGAGAGCCGCCATAGGTGGCTGGCCTAAGCCTTCCACTGTTACCATTGGAGAAAGAAATGGGAGGGTGTCCCTATTTTCGAGGAGAAGAGAAGAAGAGAGGAGTTGCTCTCTCTCTCTCTCTTTTCTCTTATTAATTATTAATTAATTAATTAATTTATTCTTCTCTTTTTTACATGGATTAGAAAATTTTAGATGAAAAATTCTAAGGACTGGGAGGGTGGACCCTGGTGAACCCTGGTAAAGAGTTCTAGATAATTAAATTCTTTATTGAAATTTATTTTATAAAGTTAATTTTATTCTATAGGAGAATAATCTATCAGACAGGAGAATATCGAGCATGATTTTAATGCTCAGATCATAACCTTCTAAGTTTAGTTTGTCATCAATTGAGATAAGAATCTCTATACATATCATCATTATATATACTATTTTACCGTTGTATTTGTATCATTGAATTCATGTTGATAGATTTATCTTGTTTGAGATATTATTGCTTCTGTATATTTTTTTTCGATATGAATACATTATGTGTTGACTATATATGTATACCAATGATTGATCTTATAATTATATACTTATGATATATTTATCTTGATCATAATATGAATTTGAATTGATATACTGAAATCAATATGTAATAATTGGATGGAAAGATATAATTTGGACTAATCTTGTCATATAGATAATCAGTCAGAAGCTTATGCTAGGATAGCCTCCATGGGCTTACACATGGGATAGCCTTCAAGAGTTTATGCTAAGGATAATCAATCAGGAGCTTATGCCTGGAACAACCTCTATGGACTTATGCATGGGATAGCCATTCAGAAGCTTATGCTTGAGACAGTCTCCAAGAGCTTATATCTAGAATAGCTGCCACAAGCTTATGTATGAAAATTTGATCAGTCATGGACCAGAACATGATCTTGGTTAGTCTAAAGCTGGAAAAAAAGAGATTAAGAAATCTAGAATTATGATAAGAGAAACAAATGATAAGCAATAAAACTAATGCTAAATAAAAGATTTCACTTGTTGGCATATGGTGACATGTTGGGAAGGATCCCTCATGAGTGAGGAATACGGATCCCCCCGCCCAAGATCGTTAATCTAGTTGATGATGTCGATATCGTAATAGGAAGAAAGAGGAGATATAAAAAAAAGACACAATCAAATATGTAGAGCAGTCCAAGATTTACCTCTATGGGATATGTAAGTTTCACTATGAGAGAAAATAAATACAAAAGAAGATCAAACACTCTCAACCCTGTACATCAACCTCTCTCTCAATAAGAAGCATAAAAAATCCTTTATAATGCTCTCAAAACACCCCAAGAAAATCTTCTGCCGCTCACCAAGATCCTCAGGCTCGCTCCAAGCTGCTACAACTCTCTCTCAACCGTCTGTCCCCTTTTATAGGGCCCAATTCGAGTCTTAATTGCATCCATACTCCTGTTGGACTAAAATCCTTTCCGACCGCTTGATCACACTTGCATGTGCCCATGGCCATCCGATCGTGCCCGCAAGCCTTCCTAGCCATTCGATCATGTAAAACAGCCCATGATCATGTGTAGACTGCATGAAATCATCTCTGGATCGTGGCGATCCATGCCTCGCATGTGGACCACAATTCTCCAACGGACCGCATGGTGGTCCGTGCATCCTGCACGTGCTAGGCCGTGCATCCCGCACATGCTACGGGCCTCGGGCCTGGTCTGCTGGGCATCTCTGCTATGAATTTTTCTATTATGGATCAAATTTCAAGGTGTCAAAACCTAACAATCTTCATCTTGACTCGATATTCGACCTTCAGATAACTTTGAGAGCTTTTGGATGATCACACCCCCATGCCCTAGGGCCAACGTCTGACTGCTCATAGATGGACAAATATGAGAGTCGAGCCAGGTCGCTCAATCTCATCTCCATCATATGTTGTAACCTATCTGATCTAAGACCTGCTTGGGATTGCCTCCTGCGGTAATAGAAATTTTATCTTAAGATGTCATTTGTCATTCTCCTGAGTCTTCTGTCTCGTGCTTAATCCACCTATACCTAGAGCTTCACTTCACTTTGAGCCCCGACTGGCTCCTAAAGCTCCACCTCACGCTAAGCTCCCTGCCAAGAGGTAATGTCTTCCATACCTCTTTCTCTTCATCACAATCCTACTTTCGTGTAGAACCTTTAGGATTTCATCATCAAATCTCCTTCTGTAGCTGCTTAAATCCAGTCTGCTCAATGAAATTAGATTATTCTTGAAATTAGATATGTATCAGACCTCGTCCAACTTCTTCACTGCTCCATCATGAGTCTATAAGCTAACAGTCCCAATACTCTTGATCGCATAGCTCGATCCATCCGATAGATAAACAGTACCCTCACTATTTTCTAAAAAGTCAAACAGCTTCTTTCTACAACAAACATAATGCGAACATGCAGAATCTAAAATCTACTGTGAGGAGGAAGTAGATATCTTATCAGTCATCAGAAGAACATTGTCCTTTCTTCTATATCGCTATCTTGGACCGCTGTCGTAGTAGCCTTCATCTGATCTTTGAGCTGTGAGCAATCTCTGACTAGATACCCTAACTCATCATTCCTGTAATACCTGATCTTGCTAAAATCTCTCAACTTGGATCTGAACCATCCATCTTGCGATCCTCTACCCTTCATTCTCTGCCACCACCATCTCCAGTCACGCCATAACTGAGTCGCCATCTGAACTTGAATTCTCTCGTTTGAGAACCTCATTTTGATGAAGTACAAAAGTGACCTCATCCATCTTGATGGTGCTCTTCCTCACAAGAAGAGTAGTCACCAAAGACAAAAGAAGAGGGAAGCGATGAAAGCAGGATCAACATTCTCACCAACACTGAAGAGATCAGTGAGGATCTTTTGAAAGTTGTTGAGATGCTCTTGCATGTTAAGCCCTTCGCTCATCCATAGCTGGTAAAACTACTTCTAGAAGAAGAGAACATTGGTGAGTGACTTTGCAATGTACATCTTCTCGAGTCATCCACATCATCGTCAGAGAAGTCTTGCTAAATACATGGATCACCACATCATCCATCAAGTACAAACAGATCGTACTCACCACTTGCATCTGGAGCTGCTTTCAATCCTTCTCGTCCATGGTAGTCAACTTCTCCTCACACAAGAGAATGTCAATCAATCTTTGTTAGATCAGCACATCCTTCACCCTCGCTTGTTATAGAGAAAAATTGCTCTTCCTATCATATTGATTAATCTCTACCTTGATTGAGCCTGTCTTTCCTTCTTCTTCAACCTCGATCAATGCTGCCACAACCTGAATAACTGCATGCTCTGATACCACTTATTGAAAAGAATCTCTCGCGAGTGCAGAATATGGATCCCCCCACTCGACATCGCTAACCCAGGTGATGATTTTGATACTACAACAGAAAGAAAGAAGAGATATAAAAAAAAAAGACACAATCAAATACGTGGATTAATCCAAGGTTACCTCCACAGGGTATGTAAGCTTTACTATGAGAAAAATAAATATAAAAGAGATCAAACACTTTCAATCCTATACATTAACCTCTTTCTCAACAAGAAGCACGAAAATCCTTTATAACACTCTCAAAACACCCTAAGAAAAATCCTCTGTCACTCACCAAGATCCTCAGGCTTGCTCCAAGCCACTACAACTCTCTTTCAACCCATTTGTCTCCTTTTATAGGACCTAATTCGAGTCTTAGTTGCATCTATACTCCTGTTGGGACTCTAAATCTTTTTCCAACTACTTGATCACCCCTGCATGTGCTTGTGGTTGTCTGATCATGCCTGCAAGCCTTCTTGACGGTCCGATCATATAAAACAACCCATGATCGCATGTAGACCACGTCAAATCATCCTTGGACCACGGCGGTCCATGCCTCATGCATGGACCGCAATTTCTCCTTTGGATCCCGCAGTGGTCTGCACGTCTCGTGCATGTTTACATGTTTATATAGATGTTTGAGTTATTCTAGATATTTAATATGAAATATCATACTTTATTGCTTATTATTATTTTAAATTATATTATTATATTGGTGTGGATGTACGGAGATTCTTACTGGGCTATAAAGCTCACAACTTCTTTTTTTTCTTTACAGAGTTGCAGGATGCTCATGATTAGCAAAAATTTGAATTTATAGATGAACGGAGGAATAAATAGAGCATTATTGATATCTGATCAGATGATTGAAGGAATTGGATTTGTAATAGTATAAATTTTACTAATAATGCAAATTTTATTAATTATCATTAGATCATTATTATTTATAGATATTGAGGTTGTATCGGATTTTAAGACCTTACATGATCTCTAAGGCATTGCTCTAGGATTCATATAATTATGTCATGTAGCTGACCCAAGTGTTGGGTTAATGGCGTAACAATAATATTCTATATGTTGGAGCTTGCTATAGTGGTCACATTTATGCTTAGGGACCAAACATTTCATCTGAATTTCATTTTTAGATGGTACATTATGAAAATTCTAGTCATAGATGATTATTATAAGGGTGCTTCTCCGCCCCTTTCTTCTAAATAGAAATTATCAGGATCTCTGTTGCTATCTCATTTTGGTAGGACCTTACTTTGTTTCATGCTAAGCTATTTAGTTTGGTATTGTGTAGTGCTATGGTTGTAATGATACCTTAAAGTTGGTTCTTTGTATAGGCCTTCATTGTGCTAGTTGGGAGTGCCATGGGGACCTAAGCAATTCCTTTTGCATTTCTCTTTCATCTTATTACACCATTATGCTTGATTATTGCATCCTTTGGATCAAAAATAAAAATAAGAAAAGATATGACAATATTGGATCATAACTTAGTATGTAAAAAAGAAAGAAAAGAGAAGAAAACGTATGTATCTTTTTGGCAATACTCTTTCCATTTTCTTATTTTCAAAACAAAAATAGAATTATATTTCTATTTTTAAAAATAAAAATACAATATATGTGGATATTAGTCAATTATTTTAAAATATGAATACCATGATGATGGCGGAGGTGATGATAGTATTAATGGAGAAAGTGGAGGTACCAACAATGTTGATGGCAGTGGTAATGGTATGGCAGATAAGGTGATAAGGGCAATAACAACGGCAATGGTTGTTGGGGCATCAATGATGTGAAGAGGTGATAATAATGGTAGCAATAATATGTTGAAGGTGATGGCAACAACGATGTTGGATATATTGGTAATAGAGGAGACAATTATGATAACTAATGATGTAGAAGTACTAGTAACAATGGTTATGGCATCTAGCATACAGTAGAGGTGACATAACGGTGACAATAGTGTGGTGAAGGCAGCAACAGCAGTGAGGAGTATAATGGCGATGAAGGTGAAGACAATGAACACAATGGTGGTAGAGGAACTGTTAGTTGTATAAAAAAAAGAGTTTCTTATTTTGAAGTATTTTTTTTTCTAAATAAAAATAGGAAATAACCAGCACTATTTTTTTTTGGGATCTCTATTAATTTCTTTTCAAAAATAGAAAGTAGGAAATGAAACAATGTCAAACAGATCCTTAATATGCTTATTCCTGCATTAATAGTTGATTTTAATTCTCAAGAAAAATTCAACCGTTACTTGCAAAACCCACCCTATATGCTATCATATTGCATTTAAGAACACATGCCACCATCATTTTTTTTTTGGTACAATAGAGGAGTCAGAGACTAAACAAGAATTATATAGTGAACTAAAGTAAACACAAGGGATTATAGAACAGACCCAGAAAGGAGATAGGTAAACAAGCAGCAACAACCATATTGGGTTCCCAATAGCTTGACATGTCAGCAAGCTAACGCCGGAGATAAGCAACAACATCGCCATCAGGCTGTAGTAGAAGTCTCCCTGTATAGCCCTTCAAGCTCCCCAATCTGTTGTCATATTCCCCTCCCTCTTTGTATGTGTCATCAGCACCATATTCAGTATCCTTTTCCAAGTATAATGTCTCTAAGCAAAGGATGTTGCCTAGACAAGTCAACAGCGGACAGATTTATAAGCCATTTAATGACCACAGCACAATCACCTTCAACCCACAATTCCTGCGTATGAAAATAGTTAATAGCTATACTGAGACCAAGCCATGCAATAGTTAATTCAGCACAAGGGACTGAACCATTGGGCAACAACGTGCCACAAGTCAACAACGTGCCACAAGTCATTAACATTCTTCTGTTACTATCTCTCAATATAAAACCTGCAGATACTTTTGTATTATGAATAGCACCATCAAATTTTAATTTGAAGACTAGGAGGAGAAGGTGACCATGATATAAACGAAGGCCCTATTGTTTTACATTTGAGGGGATAAGAGGCCACCCCACAGTGCCCTGAATGAGCCATACTAACAACCTGTTGTTGCTGAAAGCAACCTACCAACAGAAAGGATAAAGTTTGTCCCACCAAATCTACTAGCATTGAGATAGAAGATTTAAATAATTGTCTGTTCCTTATTGACCATAATAACCACGTCAAATGTGCATGTATAACTTGAACCTACTTCTCTACATTTGCCTTAACCATAAAGGGGGTGTTTGGTATGGGCTGTTGACCCCAAGATCAAGGGTGGTCTGAGTAATGAATGGAAAATGGACAAGCCACCATCACATGATTCAGATCTTCAAGAGTATTTGCATAGAGATCACAATAGAGATTTGCACCTGATAACTGACCCCTTTGAAATAAAATCTTTTTGCATGGAAGTCTCATCTATAACAACTTCCACCAAAAAAACTGAACCCTCATTGGTACAGCCAACTTTCACACCATCTTGAAGTATGGATTAACATACCTATTAGTTGATTTATCCAGCAAAAGGTACATATCCTTTAGAGGACCCTGTGATAATCTATTATAGCCCCATGGCAAGCTGATCAGATCAAGAATATTGTGTCAAAGGAATTGTAATACCCCACATAAATCTTAAAGCAACACCAAAAAAAAAAAAATCAGAGAAGACTCCTAATGGGAGTCTTCTCTTGTTGGACTCTCGATCGGAGTCGATGACCGACTCCGGGGAGGAGTTGGACTCCTACCTCCTCTACCTCTATTTAAAGAGATGAAATTTCTTATGGAATCCGGCCCCCACTGCCAACTATTGAATCATCGCTAGAAAACCATCATTTCTTCTTCTTCTTCGTCGGACGTTCTTCACCATGTGCCACCAAATTTCAGTCCAATAGTCACCGAAAAAGCTAGGTAAGATACTGGAAACCCTCCTCCCTTTCTTCTTAGTCATTGAGTCATGGATTCTAGATGGCTATCACCGAACTTCCTTGGAAAAACAAGCTTCTGAATTTTTTCTTGTTTTTTTCATGTTTTATTTTATTTTCTTCATCATCGTTTGATGCCACCGGTCACCGAACCGAGGTGGTTGGTCACCACTTGGCTTGCTCTTTCAACTATGAGCATTGCTAGCTGGGAGTCGGCCTCTCATACTCCGAGAATAAGGGGATAAAAGGATCCCCTTTTCCATTAAAGAAGAGAAGAATAAGGGAAAAAGGAAAAGAAAAAAGGAAAAAAAAGAAGAAAAAAAAGAATAGAAAGAGTTTCTTTGTCTTTCTTTCTTTCTTCTTTGAGTTTGAATCCCCACTTTCTCTCTCGAGAAGTTTCACTCTCTCTACTTTCTCTCTCTAGAATTATACATCTCTTTATAAAATTTCTCTCTCTAGATCATTTCTCTCTCTTCATAGATTTATCTCTCAATGATTGATCTAGTGAAAGAATTTCTTTCAATGATTCTAATTTGATCTTAATAAAAAGAGTCCTAATCCACGATCGTCAGACAACATGCCGGCATCCATTTTGGTCAGATCCAGATACCATTAAATTTAATTATCTATGATTTTTATTGAACTAACTATACATTAATTTAATCATAATTTAATTAAATCATCTTGATTAGATTGATCGAATAGTGTCACCTAAATTAGGCATGTTCCACCTTATCAATTTCTCTCTCCTCTGATATTCTCTCTCTATGTGGTTTATAAATCCAGTGAATCTGACCTATTGTTTTGAATTTGAATTAATTTCAATAGAAATTTTTGAACTGCTCTGTTAATTGGATAACATGCCCACATTATCTGAGCCTTTATACAGCATCGCAAGACTTGGTCATTGTTAATCTCTATTAAATCATTATAGTTTAAATGACCTTGATTAGATAAAACTACTTGATCAAATTGATCTCTAACTACCAACCAGCATATCGATCTCCACTTTGACTCTTGTCAGACACTACTAATCTAATCACTCTTGATCTCTGTTGAACCATCTATTTTCTATTCTAATTATGATTAGATAAAATTATCTTTGATTCAATTAACTAGGACTACTGCTTTTGTTAGCCTTATAATAGTGTTAGAACTTAGGATTTTCATTAGTTGTGACTTAAGATTAATAGAAGAATATATTTTGAATGTTAGATTCTAAAGAATCCCCTCAAAGTTAATCAATCTATCTATTCAGTGTTCTGCAAAAGGTAAGTAATGAACCGTCTTCTCGAGATATTTCATAATTTATTTGAAAGAAATAATTAATTTTAAATTATGTATGATTTAAGAACTATATTTTGAACCGAAAGTGATTTTCAAATTGAGATTTTGGAACATTGTAGTTTATGGATTTGTTATGAATTATGCATAGAATTATGATATGTATGTTATCTTGCAAAACTACTTTAATACAAATTAAATTTATACTCTCAGTCTAACTATATTCTGGATCCTACCAATGAGAGTTATGTATTAGATTCTGGATCTTACTAATGGAGACTATGCATTGGATTCTAGATCCTGCCAATCGGGGTTATATATTAGTACTCTATTTCAGCTCATTATTTCTGTTCTATTCCTGCCACAAGGATAAGTGTGGTTGCAGTTAAGACTATTGAGTTATATGTGATTTTATTTTAAATTAGATTTATAATTATGTATGTATGTGTGTGTGTGTTATATATATATATATATATATATATATAT
>KE504884.1:481048-491103 GCA_000441515.1 Elaeis oleifera | reverse complement strand
TTAAGAAATAGAGATGGAAGAACCACTTCAATTTGTTGACCAGAATTTTTCTAACTAGTTTATAAACAATGTTGCATAGACTAATGGATCGAAAAATCTGTGACTTGAGAAGAAGCAAAAGACTTGGGAATTGAAGTTATATAAGTTTGCTTCCATGAAGAGGGCGCATTTAATTACTTGCATTACCTCTCGTTTTACAATAGGCCTAAAGTGCTGAAAGAAGTGGGTTGAAACCCATCTGGCCCTAGAGCTTTTACTAGCTGCACAGCTTTAAGTTCCTCCTCAATTTCATCCTCTATCGCTGCTTAAATCAAGGCTAAATTATGTTGAACCATAATAGGCGATGGAATAGTAGGTAACCAGAGGTCATCATGCTGCATTTGCCCTTGCCACCTTTGCATGAAATGCTGAAATAAGATATCTCGCACAACCATTACCACCCTCTATTTTAGATCCATCTTCATTCTATAAAGAAGTTATTTTATTCCTTCTTCATTTGATCACAACTGACCTGTGGAAGAATTTAGTATTTGCATCTCCTTCTTGCATCCAAGTAATTCTAGATTTTTGCCTCCACAGCACAATCTGCAAATGCAAAATATAATGATATTGCTGCAGAAGAGATAGAAGTCTCATATGCTCTTGCATACAAAGTCCCCCTTGCTCAGCCTCAAGTGTTTGTAAGGAGAGAACTTGCTTCTGAAGTTCCTCAGCTTTCCTGAAACATTTTCAATACTTATTTGGCTCCATTTTCTAAGAGCCAATTTGGTATTGTGAAACATAAGTGAAAGCCTGACACCTGGTGAATGATGCCCTTGAGATTGTCATGATTGTTTAACCACCATATACCCCTGATTAGTATAATAACCAAAGCTTCTCAAACATGAATGGAGGCCTTCTAAGAGGTCTTCTATCACTAATAGAGAGCAATAAAGGGCAATGATCTCAAGCATATCATACAAGGTGCTGCACTTTAGACTTCAGAAATAGGTCTAACCAAGAACCTATAGCAAACACTCTATCCAATCTTTCCCAGACCCCTGTCAAACACCAAGTAAATTTAGAATCCTCAAATCCTAAATAAACCAAACCCAAAGTTCTAACAAAGGCCCTGAACTCCCTTATATCCCAATCAATTTTGAAACTTTACCCACCCTCCTATCTTCAACTTGTGGAATACAATTAAAGTCCCCCATAAGTAACACACGAAGCCCTAAAGATATAAAATTTGGCATAACATTCCATACCAATCAATGTTATATCCCACATTTGCTTGCATACATAGCACCCATGACCCATATAGGACCATTATGAGGAGTGACTACACCACACATCTGTGGGAAAAAATTGATAAAAGGCAAAAGATAGATAAAATAATTTGCACATGATTCTATTCTAAATAATGAAGTATTAAATAGAAAAAATTAGAGAGTGGCCTAAAATCGAGGTACGCCTAAAGGCGTTGTCTTAGAAACGATATCACCCCCGCACATGCAAGGCTACCGGCAGCCGCTCCCAAAGATACAATGATCCGGTGGATGACCACTCGTTCCTCCTCATCAGCACGGCTCCAAGGAACTAGATGCGAACTGAAGAAGCTTTCAGAGCCCAGCAAAATAGGAGAGCAAGAGTATAGTAGAAGATACTAGAATTTCTTGTATATACTTCTCCTTCTATTCTAGCCTATATATAGACCTGCTATAATAGAGAGAGAAGAACCCAATAAAGAAGGATGGCTTATAAGGGGAGCTCCATAACAACCTTCCTAATAGAAGGAACCAAATAAGGAAGTTTAATAAATAGATCATTAAAAATCATTCTCAAGCCTTTTGGATAATCTCATTGGGTCTTGCCTTATATAGGCCTATCAAATTGAGTAAAATATTAATAATAAAAATAAAGAAAATATTGACAAGTCAAATAGAGCAAGATATAAATGATAAAATAAAGGAAGATATTCACAAAATCACTATTCATTTAAATTTAAAATCATAGAAGAATTACTAAATCTAACAATCCCCATATGATTTAAAATTTTAAGTACATTAAACTTGTTTAAAATTATAAATAAATAAAAATCAATAAATACAAATCTTATATGCTAGGCACCCTATACTATGCAATGGGTGAATGTACCTTTCATATTTGAACCTCCACTTAGTGTTGATTGCATTCATCTGAGGGCAAATGGTGGACTTCGCCTTGAACTAGGTCGGTGGATCAGACTTTTACAAGTCACACACATAGTACAACTACTTTATGGTTCAAAGTGAGTTGCACTATTAGAAGCCCTGAATAGGTATCTTTTCATGTGTGTTTTAGGGAATAGCCCTCTACCCATAGCTACAGCCTCGCAGCTCCACGCATATAGTAGATCCTCAAAGGGTATTTGCAAAATAATACCTTACCTTATAGCTCTCAGAACCAATCAGAGCTTTGGCTCTTACCATTCCCTTACATTTAAGAGCACTATTGCCACAAGGATGAGTAAAATAAACATAGTGCTCCTCGTGGTTTTCTATTCAGTTTGTTTTATCCATTGAACCTTTATCAGGTTGGGTTGCCATCGCTGAAGACCTTCTTATGAGCTTAACCCCATCACCCTTGACAATTCTAAGATTACTGTCCTAAATAATCTTACGAAGTTCAAAGCAATCACATTATATTTAATCTTCTCTCTTACTTATTTATATCTGACTTTCATATGACGATTCATTTTTACATCTGTATTTTATTGTGCACATTTGCCAATTGTAGCCCTACAATCACAATGAATAGAAATAGGAGGAAGAGGTATAACAAATAATGGAATGTCATATAAAAACTCTTTAAGCCACTTAACTTCATTAATAGTAGTATTTAGAGCAATTAATTCAGATTCCACGGTACTTCTAGCAACTACATTTTGTTGAAAAGATAGCCAAGAGACTATAGCACCTCCCAAAAGGTACCCAAATTCTAAACTGCATTTTATATCTAGACCATCACTAATTCAATTAGCATCACTATAGCCCTTTAAGACAAGGGGATAACCACAAAAGTGCAAACCATATGATACGGTATCCTTAAGGTATCTAGGAATTCTTTTTAAAACATTCTGATGATCCTTATTTGGATTGCAAGTGTATCTACTTAGCTACTAACAACGTAGGCAAGGTCAGGTCTAGTAAAGTTTATTAGGTATCCCAATGAACCAATTAATTGAGCATACCTATTTTGTTTAATGGTTCACCTAAGTTTTCTTTAAGTGTGCACTACAATCATAAGGAGTAGACACAGGCTTACAGTCAAAATATCTAAATTTTTTAATAATTGTTCAGCATAATGAGATTGAGACATTATGATTTTATTAGATTTTCTAATATTTTTTGTGTTTAGAATCATATTAGCTTATCCTAAGTCTTTCATATCAAAATTTTGATAGAGAAAGCTTTTCACATCATTAATCACATTCATATTAGTGCCAAAAATTAGAATATCATCTACATATAAATATATAATAACATTTTGATCAATAATATTTTTATAGTATATACATTCATCAGTCATATTAATATGAAAATCATAGGATAAAATGGTTGCATCAAACTTCTCATGCTATTATTTAGGAGCTTGCTTAAGTTCATACAAAGATCTAGTTAATTTGCACACTTTATGTTCTTAACTATGGACAATAAAATCCTCTGGCTAATCTATATAAATTTCTTCTTCTATATCACCATTAAGAAAAATCATTTTTACATCCATTTAGTGAATTATGAGTTTATGTATAGATGCAAGTGTAAGGAGAACCCTAATAGTAGTAGTCCTAGCTACAGGCATATATACATCAAAATAATCTACACCATGCTTTTGAGTGAAGCCCTTAGAAATCAATCTAGCCTTATATATTTTTATGGTTCCATCAGGCCTATATTTCTTCTAAATAATCATCTACAACCTATAGGTTTGCATCCAGATAGTAGATCAGTTAATTCCCATGTTTCATTTTGTATGATAGATTGAATTTCATTATTTATGACTTCTTTCCAAAAAAAAACATCAATTGAATTTATAGCATCTTCATAGGTTTTAGGAGTATCTTCTACAAGTAGAGCATAAAAATCATCTTTGAAGTTCTTCTCTACTCTAGATCTTTTACTTCTTCTAGATTGCCAATTAGTTTCTTCGTCTCTAATCCTATGTTTATTAGAGCTATCAGTTTGATTATCATCATTTTATATTTCATTTTATATTTTTGTTTTGTAAGGAAAGATGTTTTCAAAATATGTTGCATCTCTAGATTCAATTATTGTATTATTAAAATTTACTTATTTCTGAATTAATTACAAGAAATCTGCTTGCTTTGCTATCCAAGGCATAACCAATAAATATGGAGTCAATAATTTTAGGGCTTATTTTCTTACTTTTATTATCTGGAATTCTAACTTTAACTAAGCACCCCCACACTTTAAGATATCCTAAGTTAGGTTTCTTTTTTTTTCAAAATTCATAAGAAGTGTTGTCATTATTTTTAAAAGAGATTCTGTTAATTATACAATATGTAGAAATAAGAGCTTCCCCTCACAAGTTCTCAGGTACACCTAAGGTAAGAATCATTGCATTCACCATTCCATTAAAGTTTATTTTTTTTCAGCTATACCATTTCATTGGAGAGAGTAGGGGGTAGTCACCTCATGAATGATAGCATGATCTTGATACTACTAAGTCATATCATTAGAGGTATACTCTCTTCCTTTATTGAATCTTAAGGTTCTAATTTTCTTTCTTATTGATTTTCAGCCTCAAATTTAAATATTTAAATTTTCAAATACTTCATATTTATTTTAAGTAAGTACATATAATAATATTTAGAGTAGTCATCTATAAATATTATAAAATATTTATTACCACCTTGGGATACTCTTCTTGAGTCACACACATATTGTGAATTAATTCTAAGATATCACTATCTCGATCAATAGATTTAAAAGATTTTTTAGATATTTTTGTTTGAACACAATTTTCATATTTATTATCTAAAATATTGTATTTTGGAATTAAATTCAAGTGCATTAGTCTTTTAATGGAATTTAGATTCACATGTCCAAACCTACTATGCTAGATATCAGAAGTTTCAACATTTAAAATTTGAGAGTTATTATTAATAAATGAAGAAGATACATTAAGTTTGAACAATCCATCAAATAGAAATCCTTTCCTAACAAAGCAATGCTCCTAATGATCACAACTTTATTATATTCAAAGACAGGTCTATATCCTTGCTGCACTAAAAAAGAACTACTAATTAGGTTCCTTCGAATCTCGAGAATGTGATAGACATTGTGCAAAGTTAAGGTCTTCCTAGATATGAGCTTTAAATTAACATGACCAACTCCCAGCACATGTGCCAATGCATCATTCCTCATTATTATCGCTCCTCCACTTGAGACCTGATAAGTGAAAAACCACACACGAACATAACATGTATGAATGTTGCTCCTATATCTATCCATCAATCATATATTTCAATGGTCATATTCACTTCAGGAGTGAAAAAAATAGATCTAAAATTTACCTTTGAGGAGCCAGCCCTAGAGACCACCATGTTGACTTGAGGACGATAGGTAGTCAGACCACTCTTCTTAGGTATAGGGGGAGCAGACTTTTTATAAAAATAATTCTTTGCTAGATGATTGGTCCTCCCATACACGAAGCAACAATAACCATTTACACCCTCAGACTTTTATTTTTGTTATTACTATTATTTTTGCTATAGTGAAAATATTTCTTTTTATTATTTTTAAATTTACTTGGATGGTTTTGATTACTATGGGGCTTGGGTTGATCTTCTAACATATTCACCTTAGGTTGCTTTTTTTAAAGATTTCATCTTTATTCTATCTCTCTTCAGTTCTTATAGAGTTTAGAATATAGTTAAAAGAGAGTGCTCTCTAGATATGATTAGCTATATTCACATAACTAGACCATGATGAAGGCAACTTATCAGTTAGGCTAGCTACAAGAAAGTTTTCATCAAGTGTCACCACTAGATTAAAGTTTTCACCAACTGTTACCACTAGATTTAAGTTGTTCAACATATGCTTAAATTCATGCAACTAATCATTCATGGACTTGGAGTCCACTAGTTTGAATTTATAAGGTCTAAGGCCTTATACCTCTTTTGACTAGGGTCCTCTTAGCCATATTTTTGTTCCAGGACTAATCAGAGTTCTTTAGCACTTTTAGCGCTATAAAGAATATCATAGAGCCTCTCTAAGAGAGCACTCAAAATATAGTTTAGGTAATGATAGTCTAAAAGTGGTGGTGATAAAGTAGATGAAGAGGCAGGTTCGAATTCTTCAATATTATTAGAAGAGGGCCCATATTTTCTACCTCTCCCACCATCCCTAACATGCCCACGACCACTTTCAATGGGCTCGATCACACCCGAAGATGCGATCTACTACTATTATCTTAATGAGGTCGATGATGGCAGAGATGAGGCCAAGGATAGTTAACCAAAACTTTATTTGGTTTTGCCACCTATAGAAATTATATCCATCAAAAGGGTTTGGTTTGGCTAAATAGGATTCATCCATAAGTTAGGTGAAGGGTCTCATTTTAATTTATAATGATAGACAAAAGATCTAAAAGAGAAATGCAAGATTTGAAAATAAAGAACAATAAATAAATTATAACTCTAATCTATGCAAGTATGTAGCCCTTTATGATCTAAATAATTAAGATCTATCAAATGCCTATGATTATCGCTTCTAGATTGTTGGAAAAAATTGATGGAAGGCAAAAAAATAGATAAAATAATTTGCACATGATTTTATCCTAAATAATGAAGTATTAAATTGAAAAGGTTAGAGAGTGGCCTGGAATCAAGGCACGCCTAAAGGCACTGTCCTAGAAGCAATATTGTCCTTCCATATGCGAGACTACTGGCAACTGCTCCTAGAGATATAATGACCTAGTAGATGACCACTCATTCTTCCTCATCAGCATGGCTCCAAGGAGGCTAGATGTGATTCGAAAAAGCTTTCAAAGCCCAGCAAAATAGAAGAGCAAGAATATAATAGAAGACAGTAGAATTTCTTATATATCCTTTACCTTCTATTCTAGCCTATATATAGACCAACTACAATAGGGAGAAAAGAACCTTATAAAAAAGGATAGCACATAAAAGGAAGCTTCGTAACAGCCTTCCTAATAGAAGGAACCAAATGAGGAAGTCCAATGAATAGATCATTAAAAGACATTCTCAAGCCTTTTAGGTAATCTCATTGGATCTTGCATTATATGGGGCAATCAAATAGAGTAAAATATCAATAATAAATAAAAAATATTGATAAGTCAAATACAGTAAGATATAAATGATAAAATAAAGAAAGATATTCATAAAATTATTATTATTTAAATTTAAAATCATAGAAGAATTACTAAATCAGATAACACCACCTGCCTATCTATATGAGTAAAATTAACCTCACCTAGATCTTTCCACCATGATATGATAATATGCCCAGACAAACCTACAGAAGGCACCATGTATACATCTCATTGAGATTCCACTAATCTACTAATCTAAGGTAGAGATTCCACAGAGAGCCTTATCTCCAAAATATAACATAAAGAAGGTTGATGCTACTGAAGCATAGCTTTAAAATATTTCTCAAATTGGGCTTAGCATCTCTCCCATAGTTCCAAATTGATATATTCATGATTGATTAGATAGCTGGTTTATGAGCATTACCCCTATCTACAGCTTGAGTGATTTCCAAAGCACCCTCCATCCAATGTCTGGAAGAGAGCATGAGAGAAGTATTTTTACCCACTGTCCAAAATCATATGAGCCTCTGTAGCAGTTTTAGCATGAGCAGCAGACACATCCTGTCGATTTGTAGAAGAGCCACCATGATTGGCTACCACCACAACAAGCCAAACCTCTCACTTGCCCGATGATGAAGTTCTAAAAGAAGTGACAAATTGGGAGGACTAATCTAAAACTTGGTTGCTTCCCTCCTCCATTACCAGAACCTTCACTTGAGGTGGAGAATCAGAACCTAGGGACATCGCAGCTCCAAAATGTATAGTTGGTGACCACTTATATTTTTTTTACCGCAGAACATAGCCCTTGCTCCAACTTATGTTCTTCCACTAGGACAATCTCCATGTCTTTGGGATTAATTGGCTCTTTTGTCCATTCATGTTGCAAAGGAGCAAACTTGGATCCAGTCCCCCTGGTCCCCTGTGTTGCTCATGTTATAGGACTCTTTGGAGGAGAATGCTTGGATGCTTTGCGAGGTTGAGCCCAAGCCATCGTCAAAGCAACAGCCTATCAAGTAGGTGTAGGTGATCTACATCCACCTCGAGCTCAGGTCATGGTCACAGGCACCCTCACCACCCTGATCCAAGGGCCATATATAGGTTTATTAAGATCCACTCCCTCCCTTGGACGTGGGCACGACTCCAGAGTGTCTACCCTAATTTTTATAATAAATAGATATCAGATATATCTTCATAAATAAACTCTTGACAAATTGATTCTCCCATAGACCACACTCTTTCTCTGATGCATATGCTCTTCTATAGATCAATCTACACACATACATGAGCAAACCCCATTCTTGAGCTCGCCTCCATCCAATTATCTAAATACAGGGGCCTACCTGCTATAGGCACAATCTTCATTATCATTACCTTATCCCATAGCTGTAAAGGTAAGTCCAGAAGCATGATCCACATCGAAACATACTGAATTTGATCCCAACCTGGCTGGAAATTCAGCCTCCAACCCTCCATGGCCATTAGCTATCCAGCAAGTGTCCAATGATATAGAATCGTAGCCTTGATCTCCTCGGACCATAGAAGGAAAAGATCAGCCCTTCTGAAATGGTAGAACGTGGAATGCCCTTCCATATTCCATTGAACTCACATCTTCCTTTCAACAAAATCAAAGGAAAACTATTTCTAGAGACTTACCAATTATAGCTGCCTTCCACTTCTTGGATGTCTGCTCAAACTCCTCGCCAATGAAAGAAGCCTCCTAAGATGAAGCCTCAATGTTGTCCGTTGTTGTATGCATGGTCTCCCAACAGAACTTTTTTTTTAGGTATTAGTCTCCCAACAAACTTACAGCTACCTTGGAACACCTAGTGTGATATCCTAGTCCATCAACCTAGCAATTGCACAATTTTAAAGCATAAAAAAAGAAAAAAAATAAACGATGAAGAAGACTCCAACTGGGAGTCTTCTTCCTCCCAATTCCTTGTGGAGGTCAAAGACAGGAAGGAATCCAACTCCTCCCCTCCACTACTGTTTGAAGGGTCCAAGTCCCTTACGAGACCCATCAAAGCCAGACGCTAGCATCATCAAAGAAATCCCTCATTTTCTTCTTCTTATTCTAAAAAATCTTTTATTGTATTCATCGGATTCGCAATCCAATCATCATCAAAGCCCAAGTTAGATCCTTCTAATCCTTTCTCTACATCTTCCTCAGTCCTTGGATCATGATTTCTGGCCGGTCATCACCAATTTTTGAATGGAAACAAGGACTCCTATTTTTTCCTAATTTGCATGTTCATTTTTATTTTGCCAGTGCTATTCGTCACTGTCAACTAATGATTGAGAAACCCTAGCCTCACAGTCGTGGCACGCACCACCAGCCACAGCAGCCACCAATAAGAGGCTATTCTTGTTCTAAGAAAGAAGGGGAATAGGTGGTCCCTTGTTTCGCTAAGAAGAAAAAAGGAAGAAGAAGGGGCAAAAAAAGACAAGAGAGGAAAAAGAGAAAGAAAGAAGAGGAATTCTTAGTGCATCGCAAGCGGTGCAGAACCACGTGCACTGCCCATGATGATTGGTTCACGCACAGGGCTGGGGTGTGATGCACAAAAAAAAAAATTATCGACCCATGCGGGAACCAATCAGTGGGCGGTGCATGCAGTTTTGCACCACCGCAGTGCATAAAAAATTTGCAAGAAGAAACAAAAAGAGAACAAAAAAGGGAGAGAGAGGATTTCTCTCTCACACCGTCCACGGTGATTGGTTCATGTGTGGGGTCAGAGTGC
>KE504884.1:416351-436550 GCA_000441515.1 Elaeis oleifera | reverse complement strand
TTTTTTTTCTGTGGCTGGGTTTAAGGCCCAATGGGCCGGGCCATCACATGTGGACTAGAACCATCACTGGTAGTTTGTATTTTGTGTTGCATACCAACCTGCCGAGACGACCCATGGCCCTATCTCCTTCATACAGTATTTAAGAAGATTTACGCAATCATCATTCAACAAAGAGGGCGTAGCCCAACTATATTTTATTGAAGAATGAAAAAAATAACAAAAGCCTTCTTAGAGCCGTCAAAACAGGCCGGTCTGATTTGTGGAGGGCCGGCCCTTCACTGGCCGGGCCTATTAGGGCTGAGCCAAAAAAGTTGTTTTGATAAATAGGCCATCAAATAGGCAATCCAGTTTTAGTCCTTATAAATGAAGGATCTAAACGGACTGGTCCTTATAACTCACTAAAAAATTAAAATAGTTAAAAAAATTAAAAAACTCTCAAACATGATACTTCATCAAATAAATAAATAAAATCAATTTCTACGTCAAATTTTAAAACACCAAAACTAAATATGAAATAACTTAAAAAAATTTATAATAATATCATAATCTCCATTTTTTATAAGAAAAAAACACCACAAACTAATTAAATTCTATAAAATCAAAGAAACCAACAAGTAATAAATATTATTTAAATAATATTAAGTCCAATCATTGAATTTCAATACCTATTTTTAATTAAAATATTTTAAATAATTTTTAATTAGAACATTAAGAAAAAAAGATCGGGAGCTTAACAAAAAGTCAATCACATGACTGACTTTAATATTAATTTTTTTTAATATTTAATAATTTATATAATTATATTATTTTTTTAAATAAATGGCCGGCCTGTGGGCTAGATGGGCCAGCCCTTTACACGTGGGGCCATAAACGGGCCGGGCTAAAGAGCCTTTTATTGAATGGGCTGCCAAAAAATTAGCCCAGTCCTATCATTGTAAGAGTCTAAACGGGCCGGCTCGTGGGCCACGGCCCATTTGGATGGCTCTGGATCTCCCTCGGCTGAGAAAGGGGAAAGGACATCAGTTACAGCATAACAAGTTCTCCAACTTATCCCAGCTTACCAACTTGCTGGAATTACAGAACTCTCCATTCCTTTACAAAGTTACAGCATTCTGTTGAGGAGAATGTTCTTAGTGGTGGCCTTCTTTAGGAATATGCGGTTGTTTTCTCTTGCCATGGGCACCAACAAGTACTTGCAAGTAGTGCAGGAACCGGCATCTTCATTCAATCCACGGTGATCATAATGATGGTATGCGTGCTCTAATTACAGCTCTAAGCTTCAAATATTTCCAATGGCAGCAGAGGCTTTTGACGTTCTCCGGCTAGCAGCTCCTGCAAAGCAGAATCGAAAGAGCTTCAAAGTCCACACTGATTCAAGAATTTGCACAGCAAACTAACTGAAGACTGCTTAGAAGTTGATGTTTGAGGACGGCGTATCCATACTCATTCAAAGAAAAACCTACAAAATATCCATCATCTCAGTCCACTTCTACTGCTGTTTCAATGTGATCTTCTTAACCGGATTTTTGATCCTCTGCTCCAACAATCAGCTACAGCTGTCTTCCTAGGCTTCGTTTGATATGGGGAAGTGGGATGATGTTCCCCAAAGTGGGGTTTATCCTGCCAAATAGCCAAGAGCACTTGGGAATGAGAAAAACTTATCCTCTCCAATAAATACACCAAAAGTGAGAAGGTAATTTTATAAAATCTAAATTATTACAAAATAGATGCACTCATTGAATTTCTGTACCTATCCCCCCTTTCAAATGCCAAAAAAGATTTGTCTAATTGAATAATTTACCACTTTTATAATGCAAGGGATATCTCTTTAAAACTTATCCTCTCTATCAAAAGCAGCCTTTGAAATTACCAATTCATATAAAGCTAGAAATAGAGAGCAGACCACGGCATCACTGACCAAGGTATCTTCTCAGAACCGTCGTAATCTTCCATTACCAAGTTGACCTTTCCTACAGTACACCGAATAATATTCAAGTCCTTTTACCTCCTTGTACCCTTGACTATCCAATCTAACATGGATGACTTTGATTTATCCATCGATAAATCCATCGATGATGATTGGTTGTAGCTGGTTTTATGCATGGCTGGTGCGATAAATATGTTGAACATTAAGAGAGTTTCGAAATAAAATTATCCTATAATTACATTGAACTTGAGGGCATTTTGCATTCCCTTTGACTGGTTGTAGCCTCAGGAGCTTGTTCTCTCTCTTTCCCTTTCACCGTCATATCAAAGCTCAAGAATTCCACAGCCAGAATCCAATCCGGCTCCAAGGGTGGTACCCACAGTGGGCAAACCTCCACTTGGTCTATGACTACATGCCCAATGATAATCTTTTGTAATTGTTGGGACAATTCAACCGACTCCCAATTCTGACTTTAGATCGGCCTCATAAACACAATATGCCGACTAACAATCAGTTGACTGATCGATAGTCGGCTATTCTCAGCCATCAACGGACAACCACGATAACTCAATTAATATCCGACTGATGACCATCGGCGACCGACACTCATTCGGATCTCCACGACTACCGACATATAGTTGGCTTATCTTCCCACGATCATATAATGCCAGAATGTGCGGAACCCACGTATCTAACCGTTATAAACGGTTATCAACTACATGTCATGATTATTAGTGGGCATAAATAGCCCATTAACTCCATGATTATGGTCCGATAATTGAGATAATTATCCTTTAGTGCCATAAAAAGTGGGACCACGTACTCGACGGTTACATCTAAATCACCTATAAAAGGAGGTAAGAGAACAACATTGGTAAGGCAATTATAGACTGAGACTCTGCTATTCAAAATTTTTATCTACTGTTTACCACTCTCTACTAACTTAAGCATCAGAGGGTCTCCACTGGACACAACTCTGGTCAATGTGGACTTTGTTTGGCAGGCACTCTTCACCGACGACAGATGCAACAGGTGATTAGCCACAATAAACTGGCGCACCAAGAAGGGAGAAAATACGAGCAATCATGACAAAAATCAGAGCTCAACACTCAACAAGATCTGTGAGGCAATCTTTCTGCTGGAAAGATATTCCTCCCCACCTTCATTGATAGAGTCCAGCTCTTTGCATCTTGTAGTCACTATGGACGCACAAATTGCTGCCCTAGTGCAACAAATAAAGGTATTAACGGAGGCGGTCTACATCCTCCAACAGCAACAAACACAACAGCAGCAGCAACTGTCAGTGGAGGAGCTGGTGGCTCATTCAGTGCCATCTAGGCACAGCCATTGTCCTCCACAGCATTCACCTCCTCATCTTCAGAGCGGCGACCGTTTCGATACTCTCATTGAGATGGGCAACTGCATTCTTGGCACTCCCATCGTGCTGCCCATCTTTCATGGCGTTCTCCTTCTCCTTTCCGTGTACATAGTATTAAGAAGGAGAAAAATCAGGTACACCTTTGCTTCTCCATCCTCAAATTCTTCAAAGGACTTAACCTCTAGATTGTCCCAACATCGACGGCTCGACGACTACAAGTGCAAGTTCAGGGAGATCGACCGCCAACTTGCCCGATTTCAGGTGAAAGGTCAGAAGTCCTCCAACAACTATGACTTCTACACTGCCCAACTTCTCTCTCAGCACATCCTGGACAAACCGATTTCGTCTTAGTTCGAGATGCCGCAGATGGAGCCATACGACGATTCCACCGATTCAATCAACTATTTGGAGAGCTATAAGGCTCTCATGATGATCCAGGGGGCAACCAATATCCTCTTATGCATTGACTTCCCGACGACTATTCGAAAGGCTGCTCGAGTCTGGTATTCTAGGCTTTAGTCGGAGAGCATTAACTCCTTCAAGCAGCTCAAGCATTCTTTCATGGCTTATTCAGTACTAACCGAAAGGTGCCATGGACATCAGATAGTCTCTTCTCCATTAAGCAAGGCGAGACAGAGACGTTGAGAGATTTTGTGGCTAGTTTCAATACGGCCACACTTGAGATCAGAGATCTTAATGAAGATATGGCCATATCGACCATGAAGAGGGGTCTGAGGAGATCCAACTTCACTTATTCTCTAGACAAGATTCTCTCCCGGACCTATGTTGAACTTTTGGAGCGCGCATACAAGTATATCCGCACGGATGAGGGTGCTTCTGATCGGTGCCAAACAAAAGAAAAAATCAAAAAAGAAGCAGAAGAAAGTAGAGCTTCGACCGAATCAAGTCGGCCAACTACCAATAAACGAGCTTCACCTCGACGATGGAGTCCAAAGCCAAACAGCTATAGCAGGTATGACTCCTATACTCCTCTTTCTACTCTTCGTACGTAGATCTTAATGGAAATCAAAGGAGAGGAGTATCTTCGACACCCCCCACCAATGAAAGCACCATCGAGGAGCTGTGACAGGAAGAAGTTCTATCAATTTCATCATGATTATGGATACGATACCGAACAGTGCATCTAACTCAGAGACAAAATAGAGGTCCTGATCCAACGAGGTTACCTCAAAAAGTTCCGACGAGATCGTCCGACTCAACCTCCCACCGACCAACAGCCTCAGCCACAAGCTGAGGAAACGATTAACAATCGACCAATGACAGGAGTCATTAATATGATTTCTGGGTGATAGAAGGACTGGGGGACAACTTTCAAATAAGAATCGACGAAGAAATGATGACTTGATAATGTAATTCTATTTGAAAGATGATGTCCGAGGAATATAAACTCTCCATGATGATGCCATTATTGTCTTAGCGATAGCAAATTATGATGTAAAAAAAATTTAATGGATAATGGAAGCTCAACTGATGTTCTTTTCTACTCAACTTTCTCTCGAATACGACTACTGACTGATCGACTCAGAAGAGTCTCAACGCTATTAGTCGATTTTATTGAGGACGCAGTTACTGTGGAAAGAGAAATCACTCTCCCATTAACCATAGGAACAGATCTATAACAGAGTACTGTTCTCTTGATATTTATAGTTATCCGAGTTTTCTCGGCTTATAATGTCATACTCAGATGATCTAGACTTAATGCCCTGAGAGTAGTAGTTTCAACATACCATCTACTGGTCTGATTCCCAATAAAAATAGAGTCAGAAAATACGTGGAGATCAACAGCTTGCTCAATGCTACTTCCTCATCTCCACACAAAATAATCAATCTGAAGATTCTTTGTCTGTCGATAAGTTGGACCAAAGAGAAAATAAAAAGGGTGAACCAGCAGAACAACTGATTTCCATCCCGCTAAAAGAAGAAGATCATGAGAAGACGGTCCAAATTGGATCACACCTATCCGATCCAAAGCGGCAACAACTGATAAATTTACTAAGAGTAAACATCGATATTTTGCTTGATCAGTCACTGATATTCAGGCATTCCTCCAGAGATAATAACCCATCAGCTAAGCATTGATCCAAAAGTTAGGCTAGTGAGACAAAAGAAAGATCTTTACTCTTGAAAGGTAGAAGGTCATCGACGAAGAAGTCAACAAGCTCCTCACGGCTGGCTTCATCAGAGAAGCTAATTATCCCGATTGGCTCGCTAATGTAGTGATGGTGAGAAAAGCCAATGAAAAATAGAGAATCTGTATCGATTATACAAATCTAAATGAAGCTTGTCCGAAGGATAGTTTTCTTTATCAAAGATCGACCAACTAGTTGATACGACTTCAGGACACCGATTCTTAAGCTTCATAGATGCCTTTGTAGGATATAATCAGATTCGAATGGCACCCGAAGACGAAGAGCAAACAGCCTTTATAACCGACAAAGGCATCTACTGCTACAAAGTAATACCATTCGATTTAAAAATACCAGAGCTACTTATCAACGGCTAGTCAATAAATATTCAAGACACAAATCGGGAGAAATATGAAAGTCTATATGGATGATATGCTGGTGAAAAATCTCCAAACTTCTGATCATGTTCGAGATCTGGAAGAAACCTTCAGCACACTTCGACGACATCAGATGAAATTGAATCCGACCAAGTGTATATTCGGAGTAACTTCTAAAAAATTCTTTAAATTTTTGTGTCACAATGAGGAATTGAAGTCAATCATGAAAAAATAAGACTATCATCAATATAAAGCATCCAAGCTCCAAGAAAGAGATACAATAACTTAATAGAAGGATCGCCGCACTTAGTCGATTCATCTCGAGGTGGTAGAAAGGTACTTGCCCTTCTTTAAAACTTTGAGACAAGAAAAAGACTTCTCATGGTCAGACGAGTGCCAATAGTCCTTCGAAGATTTAAAATGATATCTGACATCTCCACCATTGCTTACAAAATCAAAAGTTGAAGAAACTTTATATCCCTATTTGGCAACTTCGACAGAAGCAGTTAGTTCGGTGCTTATCCAGGAGGATGAAAATTGAATTCAATTACCTATTTACTACACCAACAAGATGCTTCATAATATCGAAATAAGATACTCAAAGACGAAGAAGATGATCTATGCCCTGATCATATCATTACAGTGACTTCGCCCATACTTTCAAGCACATCCTATTGTTGTCTTGATAGATCAACCATTGAAGATGATTTTATACCGACCTGATACTTCAAGATGAATGACAAAGTGGACAATAAATTTAGCGAGTTTGATATTCAATATCGTCCACGTCCATCGATGAAGACACAAGTTTTGACTGATTTCATTGTCGAATGTACCATACCTGATAATAATCCTAAGGATGAATCCAACAATCAAATAAAGCAACTCAAAATTTTCAAGTCCGACTTGACATCGGTATGGGTGCTACATATTGATGGAGCATCTAATGCACAAAGAAGCGGAGCGGTCTTATCCTCACCAATTCTGAAGGGATTGTAACTGAATATGCCCTTCGATTTAATTTTAAAGCTTCAAATAACCAAGCCGAGTATGAAGCTCTTCTAGTCGGCTTGAAGATTGCCAAAGAGCTTGACATTGATAACCTGAAGGTCTTCACTGACTCAATTGATTATCGAACAAGTTAAGGGTGAGTTTGAAGTCTGAAATCGTGTTATGATGAAGTATCTTCTGAAGGTGAGAGATCTTGTATCGACTCTAAAATATTTTGATATCTCTCACATTTCAAGAACAGAGAATGCTCAAGCCGACGCACTTTCTCAACTTGCAACCACTTCATTCAACTTGCTGGGTCGAACATTCATCGAATATCTGGAACAGCCAAGCATCGATAAAGTTGAAGAAGTGCTACAAGTCAATGATGAGCCAAGCTGATGGACCCGATCATCCAGTACTTGACTGATGAAACTCTACCTACAGATCTTCAGAAGCCAAACGACTTAGATGGATGGCCTCACAATATATTTTGATGAATGGCCAACTTTATAAGAGATCGTTCTCTCTTTTCTTACTGAAGTGTTTAAGACCAATAGATGCTGACTATGCACTTCGAGAAGTTCATAAAGAGATTTGTGGAAATCACTTGGGGGCAAATTTTTGGCTTATGAAGTCTTACGACAAGGATATTATTAGCCTACCATAAAAAAAGATGTAGCTGAACTTGTCCAAAGATGTCAACTATGTCAGAAGTATGCAAATATACAACATCAACTGATCAGTCAGCTGACATCAATTGTTACATCATGGTCCTTCGCATAATGAAGAATCGACATACTTGGCCTTCCCTTCGGTATCTGGTCAGAAGAAGTTCATAGTGGTTGCCAGTGATTACTTCACCAAATGGGTAGAAGCCAAACTTTTGGCACAAATCACTGAAAGTAAGATGGAAGATTTCATTCAGAAGTCGATCATATGCAGATTCAGTTTATCATATACCATCATCACTGACAATGGCCGATAATTCGACAATCAGAACTTCAAAGAGTTTTGTGTGAAATTTTATATTACGCACAAACTCACATCAGTCGACCATCCACAATCCAACGGTGAGGTAGAAGTGATAAACTGAATAATCCTACATGATCTCAAGACCAGATTGAATGAAGCTAAAGACCTCTAGGTGAAAGAATTGTATTCGATCTTATAGGTATATCGGACAACTCCTCGTATATCAATGGGACAATCACCGTTCAACCTGGCCTATGGAACGAAAGCGATGATTCTATTTGAGATCAGATTACCATCAGCAAGAGTTGAACAATATAATGAGCTGAGCAATTCAGAATGTCGAAGAGCCGATCTAAACTTACTTCCGAAAGTCTGACAATAAGCTCAAGTTCGAATGGCAGTATATCGACAAAGAATAGTCTGATATTATAATGTAAAAATTAAGCCGAAGGTCTTCGATCCAGGAGATCTGATCCTAAGAAAGGCAGAAGTTTCAAAATCTCTGGATCAGAAAAAAATTATCTCTGAATTGGGAAGAACCCTACAGAATAATCGAGACACTTCGATCGGGTGCATATCAGTTGAAAACTCTTGATGGAACAACTATTCTTTGGACTTGGAATGCCGATAATTTAAAGATGTATTTTCAATAAAATTATTCACATATATAATATTCAGAATGAAATATTAAAATTCAGAATCATAAAAGCTTCGATCAACAACATCTACAAAATGACATCAGGCCGATAAGTAATTGGTCAAATTTTTACTGACTACATCTCGATTTTCTACTGTAAAAATCGACATACTGACTATATCTCAATTTTTCACTGTAAAAATTAATATATCGACTATATCTCAATTTTCTACTGTAAAAACTAACTCCAGTCGAATGACTACTTATGCCGACTTAGTTTTAACTAAGTAAATATTATACCGATTCGATTCCGATTGAATAAAAAGTACACCGACTTGACTATGGTCAGTCGAAGGATATTCGGCTAACTACCATCTATCAAATATCTAGACATATCAATTTGACTATGTTCAGTCGAAAGATATTCAGCTTATCACCGTCTATCCAAATACTTAAAAGATAAAACATGTCGACTGACACTCGACTAATGGATAAATTTTATAATAGTTATTATTGAACATTCGATTCACCGATGGGTAATCGGTTGTTCGACTATGATTCCATAATATTGAAAGTACAAAAAAAATATCAAAAAGAGTTTGTACTTAAAAAATTTTCTTTTCATTCATTGAAGAGAAGGTTACAAAATTAGACCCAAGGTCCGATTATAAAATTTGTCCAATTACAAAAGAAAAAGAAAAAATGCTACATCGATCACCAATTTATTCTTCATCACCTTGCCTCGAAACAGCTTCGATATTTGGCGCAGGTCTTGATGCAATCAGTGCGTCATCTTTAGTCGGTGCAGTGCCTTCTTCAGCAGCCTCTTCTTCTGAATTAGGAGGAACGATGCTCTTCAAGTCTAAATCCAGATATAATTTTTTGATCGCATCTCAGCCGTCCTTGTATCCGACGCAGTAGGAGGCGAATCCACCTCAAGAATCTCCTTCTTGAATTCTTCTGAATTCTTGAAGTTCTCAACAGCCAGATTCAAGACATCTCTCGCCAACTCAGCTTCAACCTTCGCGGAGGCCGACTTAGCATCGGCCAGTGCCGACCTCTCCAGGGTGGCCGGATGCCTTCCGTGCTTCGCTTCTAGCTTTTTAATACATCCATTCCTCTCTCTTCGGAGCCAATGGATGGAGTGCTTTTTGCTCTTGATCCGAGATTCGAGAGATGTGATGTTCTGATAAGCCGACTCAAGTTTGGCTCTGGAGGACTGTAGGTCGACCGTCATTGGAAGATCTCCTCCTGAAGTTTCTTTTCCTGTTCAGTTGCCGCCTGGAGTTCTTCGATGCAGCAGTCTTTTCGGCAGTGACGGTCGCCACCTTGTCCATCCATGATCGACAAAAGTCGACGATCTTTCGATATCCGCTCTCTAAAGCATGCATATCGTGCGCTCACTAAAAATAGAAGACAAGTCAAGTCAGATTAAAAAAAGGAGGAATGTCAAAAAATTACCTCAAGTATCACCGGATAGAAGGAAAGAACATTTCAGACATCATCTGATTCTTCCTGTTCTCCCTATCGATTGGGAGAAGAGCAGTTTCAATGAGTCGTCTGGCCAATGATGGATTGGTCAAGACCGACTCACCTTCAAAAATTCTGATGTTGAAGAGTGTGGGAAGGCCCACAGACGACCCATCATCGATCGAAGTAGCCGGCACCTTCCCTCGATCTCCAATCGATGGTCGCACACTTGAGACCGTCAGGAAGTCAGTGCTTGACTGTACCTAAAAATATTTTGATAGAGGAATAGCTGGCACAGCTGCAGACTGTTCAGGTTCGACCACGACTTTTGATCCTGCCCAAACCCCACTGATGGAGCCATCGATGGTTCTGCCATAGCTTCTTCATCTCTCACCGTCTCAACTCCAGCAGATGGTGCTTCAGTCGGAAGAAGCATTGTCGGGGCCGTCAATGCTAGGACCGGCTCGAAGGCCACCTCCGACAGAATGTCGAATTCTTTTGCCGATACCGACGGAGAATCAACCCGACTCTTTCTCGATGGTCGAAAAGATCCAGCATCAGTCGCTGCCCTCTTCTTGGCAGTATGCGAATGGATGTCGCCAGCCGACACTCGTGCCTTTGTCTGCATAGCTGCAATCAGAATAAAAAGATCAGTACAAAGTTCAAAAACAGATAGAAGAAAAAATGAAATGACCGACTATGTTATACCTAAAGAAGTTACCGAACTAAGTCCGGCATCATAGAGAGCTTGTTCGGTCATTAGCTCTCGATGCCGTGAAACTTCCATGTCTTTCAGTCGGAGAAAGTCTTCCCGATCAACGGCATCCATCCGACTGTTCTCATTGGGGTCGGTTCTTGGATCGCCCCAGCACGAAGAAAAATCTCAAGAAGAAGAAGAAGCAAAGAAAATTAATTCTTCCATCCATGGATGGACGATGGAAGATCGGAGATGAAGGAAAGATCTTTTCTCGGATTGAAGAACCACTAACCCTTAGTTTTGGGATGAGGATGAAGGATATAGAAAGATCGAAAGAGAGAAGGATGAGGATCAGTCGGGATAAGCCAACATAACAAAGCAAAACTGATAATCAGCCGGATAGAGTTCGGAGCCAGCTGACCATGACAGAGATCATAATAATCAAGAAGATTCTGAATGAACTCTGGAATCAAAAATCGAAGACCAGCCTGAAAGTCCTCGACATAAAATACGATCTGGTTCAGAGGAGGAGAGTTCACCGACCATCTAGACCAGAAGCAAAAAGTTGATATTGCTTTGGGATACGGTACTGTTTTCAGAGCCGCTCAACATTGGATCCAGATAAGGAAGAAACTTTCATTTTTGAATCTGAGGGAGAATCGTCGGTCAGATTCTCTGACCGACTATCTTGAGAAGATGAAGCCTTCTTATTTGCCATTGAAAATGAAAAATTAAAAGGAAAGAAACCCTAAGAGAAGGAAGGGGAACTCGACCTGAAGCCAAAAGATGATGCAAGGAACAGAACTCGGAAGCACACACTGGGGTAGCAAAACCTTCTCTTACAGAGAAAAGCGACAAATACAAAAGTAAAGTCCAGATGAAAGTGACTTTATATATATAAGACCCCTCAACGGTCTGAATGAAATCAGTCAAACTAGGATCTCCTCAGATGTCGACATGTGACGCATCAGGACCGACTATTGATCGAGCGGTTCAACGCATCTGCTCCCAGATCATGCCACCTCACCATTATCCACGCGAGCAGCTCAGAGCCAATGATGTTTGGACACATGGCCAAGATCTACTCAAATCATCCAGATTCTCCGGACACTGAATTATCTTCCTGAAACGATATCCTAATGATGATCTTATAGATATCGAAATAATAAAACAACTGGAGACCTCTCGTATTTCAAAAATTATTAATGCTAGCAGTCGAATCGGGGCTCGAAGCAGCACATAACAACTTCCTTCGTTTAACGTAACAGACCACATGACAATATGTATGTCAGGCCATCTTGGACTTGGGAGTGGGGGTAATTGTTAGGACAATTCAACTGACCCCCAATTTTGACTCTAGATCGGCCTCATAAACACAATATGCCGACTAATAATCAGTTGACTGACCAACAGTCGGCTATTCTCAGCCATTAATGGATAACCATGATAACTCAATTAATATTCGATCGATGACCATCGATATATCAAAGTTACCGACCGATGCTCATTCAGATCTCCATGACTATCGACATATAATCGGCTTATCTTTTCACGATCATATAATATCGGAATGTGTGGAACCCACATGTCTAATCATTATAAACGATTATCAACTACATGTCACGATCATTAGTGGACATAAACAGTCCATTAACTCTATAATTATGGCCCGATAATCAGGGTAATTATTCTTTAGTATCATAAAAGCAGGATCACGTACTCGACGGTTATATCCAAATCACCTATAAAAAGAGGTAAAAAATGGCATTGGTAAGGAAATTCTGGGCTGAGACTCTGCTATTTAAAATTTTATCTGCTATTCACCACTCCTCACTAACTTAAGCATTGGAGGGTCTCCATCGGATACAACTCCGATCAGTGTGGACTTTATTTGTAGGTGCTCTTCACCGACGACAGACGCAACAAGGGATTGGCCGCAATAGTAATAAAATAACAAAAAAGAAGGCTGATAACCTATAGGTAATCTACCAGTAACTTACTAACAATAACTTATTAGATGATCCAGATTTCTCCTTATTTTTAAAAATAAAAATAAGCACCATACCAGTCTTAATTCTAAAAAAAAGGTGAACTTTTGTTACGTGAGTATCCTAGCTATTGCTGCAAGGCTTTGGTGGGATGCTGACATAGTTGGAACTGGACGTCAATCGGGGTTTGTGACATCGAAGCCTTATGGCAACAGACTAATGCTAGAAGAAGGGTCCAAGCTCCTTTGAGAGAAGGAAAAGTATGGTGCGGATGAGAGCACGAAACTCTGCAGTCTCCCATCAGCAATCGATCCATCGCAGTCGAAGTAGTGCCGCCCATGGATCCATTGCAGTGCAACCTCTGACCACAATAAATCCATCACCATTTGAAGCCCTAGCCCACTAGATCCAGGCACTGACCGATGCAATGCAGTGGTTTCAACAAGTGACAAAGTAGCAACAACAACATGGGGAACCGAATCCTCTAATGGTTCTCTCTCATCTTAACCAGTGATCTCATTCCTAGAGTCTGAGATCCATGCTCTAGTGGCACTCTCGCCACTCCACCACCATTCCAGTTCGTTTGCCTTCCGATTGAAGCTTGAGGGAAGGGGCACAATAGAAAAGCTCTTTCTCCACCGATGATTCGGTTCCAGTCTACTCTCCTAAGCCCAGGAGGTCCCGACGGGAGGAGGAGCTTAAGAAGAGAGTCTAGAACATTGAGCGTCTTCTCGGCAAAGTCCAGATTGGACCTTACTGGAGCGGTGACGGTTTCAACTTCAACTCTAGACCACCATTCACCTAGGCCATCCTAGAGGAACCGATCCCGAGTCAGTTTAAAGTATCTTAACTAGAGCTGTATGTGAAGGGAAGCATGGCGATTTTGTGCATACATTTTAAAATTTTGCAGCATAACATACATAGATTAAATAATTTAATCTATAATGCATGCATAGATCCAATCTAAAACTACCATACAGAATCTATGATATGAACTAATATGCATGTATATAAATCTGAAATCTAAAATTCAGCAAGTATAGATCATATCTATATGTAATTAGATCATATCTAAATTATATTTAGATCATATCTAAATATGAATTGAGTTCTAAACTCCATACCTGAGCATGGATAGCAGATCATCGCATCCAAAATCTGTGGTAGTTGGTTCTTCATGATGCTCAGTAACTGCACACGCGTCCGACCTCTATAGATATCCATACAAAGTCCTAATGCTGATCGATCTCTCCGAGAGTACTAGCTCGCAAAGATACCATGCTGATGGCTGATCTAAAAGGAACATGAAGAAGATGAAGAATAAAAGATCTTTTCTTTTTTTCTGAATCTACGCATCAAATCTCTACGATAGAGATCAAGAGAAGAATCCTTTCTTCTCAATTCTTCCATGCATAAAAGAGAACCTTTCTCTCTTTCTTTCACACCTTTAAAAAAAAAAATTTCTCTGATTTTCATGATGAAAATTAGATCTAATCTGATTTTTATATAGAAAATAATATGAATTTCATGCTCTAGAAAAACTCAAAAGAAAGATCCAAGAGAAGAACCGTTCTTCTCTCTTTTTCTCCTTTTTTCTCCTTGATCTAGAGCCCAAGGAAGTCCCAAACATCCAACCAATTTTTTTTGATATTTTTTCTCTAAATTCTCATATTAAAATTAGATCCAATCTAATTTTATATTAAAAAAAAATCTGAGAGAAGAACTCTTTCTTCTTCAAGGCTACGCACAAGAAAAAGACCTTTCTTCTTCCTTCTCTTCTTCTCGTTGGGAAGAACTTTTCTTCTCCTATTTTCTACTATAAAACTAGTAGAAGAGCCTCTCTTTGATGCCTAAGAACTAGCAAGCAAGTCTCCTAAAATATCTTCAAGAATTGAGGAGAAGAGGGGCTTGGCGTGTGGAGCTTTTGGGGCGTCCAAGAGTTGGACGCCCCCTCTTTCTTTTGGCGACATGAAGAGGGGGACGCCCTCTTATTTCACGCAAGAGAGGAGAGGGGCATGGCATATATTGGATGGGGTATGAGATTTCACGCTGGGAAGAGGTGGGACATGGGATCTCTTAAATGGATGGGTTTTGGTTGGTTCAGTCTATTCCAAATAGGATTCATGAATCTTGTTCCAACTCTAACTAATTCTTAGATCCAATCCTAACCAATTTAGAAATTAGTTATAATAAACTAACTAATTAGATCCTAACTCAATTATAAAATCAATTAGGTCCTAATCCAATTAGAGAATTAGTTAGATTAAGATCCTATCAATTCAGAGATTAATTTTTCTCATCTTAATGGATATTAAGGAAGCTTTTGATAATAGAGCTTGACTTTCAAACCTATTATCCAATAGGGTTTGATCAAATCAAATCTAAATCAAATTAAATTGAATCCTATTCAACTTAAATTAATTTGCATCCCTAAGATCAATTGGAACAAGCCCTGTTATCCAATAGGGCTGCATCCAATCAATCCAAAGCAAACCTAACTGAATCTAATTCAATTAGATTTGATCCAATCCCCATTGCTTAATCAAATTAAGTCAATAATAATCATATTATTAATTAATTATTTTTTAATTTATCAACTATTAGTAATAATTTATTGCAACCTTTGCACAGGATTAATTATCAATTATATTGATAATTAAATCTTTAATGATTCATAATCGTCGATCAGCTATTTGATCAGACAGGTACTTCTATATGTGTGACCCTATATGTTCGAACCTAAGCCAATAGCACAAGAATAATTTTGGTACCAATCGATGTAACCATCTAGCAATGAGACCTGACATCCGGATAGGCTGAATGTATGTCCAGCAATACTTTAGAACCTATGTGGATATAGTTACTATATAATTCATCCCTTTGACACTTAATGCTCAAGGATGATTTAGGGTAAACTGTCAACTCTGGATGAGTGGTCCACATTATATCTCAATGTCAAAAATTCTATGACTCTTTACTAGGATATTTTGGTCAAACTTTTGCTGAATTAAAATACAGTGATGCATCATCTTCAATTTTATTTGGAGCGGTCAATTCCATCTTGACTCGCACTCAAAGTTCACAAGTACTTGACTGTACCCAGAACCTTCCATCATCGAATTAAAATTAGATAGTCCAGTATCAAAGCATAATGAGTTGCTTGTAAGTCATGAGGCAGCCTCAGATCAGAGGGACACTTATACCCATATCCCATCAGAGCAACTCTTGACAGCAGAGTGCTCTGGAGGTGCTCATGCTCAGTGAAACATACTCCTACGTTTCATTCGTATGCCATACTCATATCTCCACACACCTCAGTTAAGAGGACAACTAACTAATGACACACAATGACCAATACTCGATACAATTATCGTCCTTGTAACAATTGTATCATTTGATCGTGAGCAAGATTTAAGAACCACACGATAAATCTTCTTTATCATTTTGGAAGTAGCTCTAAAGACTTCATCATGACATATGAGTTCTATTTAGGAAGATGTATTCCTTATGATGAATTCACCAGATAACATTTATCATTTTATAATTCATATACATACATAGAGCACAATCATCTACAATCTAGATGATTGACTTTAGGATATATTTTTCAACAACTCCCACTTGGACTAAACCAATCAGATCAGTATCAAATATCCATCTTTCATTTGTGATCATCGAACTCCTTAGATTTGATTGTTCTAGTCAATGGTCGGTCAAGTTCTCCTTTCAATCAATCTTTTTAAGGTCGATTTATTTCGATCTTATCAAACAAGATGATTATAATGCAGAAAGTGTTTGATTCTTAGATGAAATATCAGTTTTTCAGCTTGAGCTATGGCTCCAGTACTGCTGTCAATATAGAAAGACTAGACCATCAACGAAGGATGCCACTCCAAGCTTGCTAATGAACTTCTATAACCAAACAACTTCTTTACCAGCATCAAATGCTGCAAAGAACTCCGTATCACAAATAAAACTAGCTACTGAATACTACATGGAACCTTTCTAGCATGTCGCTTCTCCTTTTAGGATAAAAATATAATTTGACATAACTTTGTCATTTCAATCCGACTAGAAACTGAAATCAATATTCTACAGATTTTAAGTCAGATTCTTCATAAACGAACTATTGGTCCTTAGTATTTCATAAATACTTAAGGATGGTTCTCATGACCTTCCAAAACTTTATGAAAATAGAAATGACAACCAAGTTTTATTCCTATACTGTAGGGATGTCATTTTCAATTAAGAGAATTTTATCCTAAGCAACACAAAGAATACTATTACAGAACTATAAGCCCATTTGTACATATACGATTTTGCTTTGTTCTCAATGAAGTCATATTTTCAAAACATATATTTCAACTCCAAGAAGCTTGATTCAATCCGAATGGACTTAAGGATTGTCAAAAGAAAAATGTCTCTTCATAGTCAATACTATAACTTTGATGAAATCTCTTGGCAACCAGACAGAATTAATAGGTCTCCATCTTCCGTCTGCACCTCTTATCCATCTAAATCCACTCATACTCTATGGGTCTTATCCCTTCAGGTGAATCAATGAATGTCCATACATCATCAATCTTCATGGACTTCATTTCAGATTTAATGGCTCCAAGCTATTTCTCCAAGTTAGATCCCTATATGCCATCCATATGAGAGATCAAATCTCCATCCCGAATCTAGAACTAAAGTATCTGTCCGACTGACATGGTACTCTACCGTATTTACTCAAGGATGTCTTTATATCAAGCTTTAGATTTGATCACATCAACTCCGATTCTGTTGGTTTGTATCAGAGTCAGTTCTTCTACCTATCAAGCTTCACAAAGCTTGCTCTTAATGACATCAGTTCCTTCACTAAAGAACTTCTTTTCCAAAAAGAATGCCTTAAGATTCACGAACATCTTATGTCTATTAGGAAGGTAGAAAAATATCTCTAATATAATATTTATCAACCAAGATCCAAGCTAGTCGATTTGTGAACATTTCACATAAGCCCGATATCCCAAACCCTAAGGTAAGAGAGTATCGAATTACCCAAGTCCATATCTTATATGGAGTTTTAGTGATCAATTTGCGCAGAACGTTCTTAAGCACATATCAAGTAGTCTCTAATGCATAAGCTCAGGCAGACCAATAAATCCACAGTGGATCAAACCATGTCTCACAAAGTTTGATTTCTCCTTTCAGACATCTTTTTAAACAGTAGTGTCCAAGGAGAGGTCTATTGAGAGAAAATTTAATTCTCTTGAAAACATGTCAAAAACTTACTGTAAAATATTTACTTCATCAGTATGACTGATAAGTTCTAATACTTTTTGTAGTTTGTTTTTTATCTCATTATGGAATCGTTTGAACATTTCAACCAATTCGAACTTATGCTTCATAAGCAAGATGCACCCATATCAAGATAGATCGTTAGAGATTTTAATGAAGTAGTAAAGCCCTCTTCTAGCACTTATGTTCATGAGTACAAATACATCAATATGTATCAAACTTAGAACATTACTGGCTCATTCACCTTTTTCAATAAAAGATGATTAAGTCAACTATGCTAAAGGTAGGCTTCAGTGACATTATCTAATCTAGGGTGTGCTAGTTAGACATGTACTTTATATTAACAGACTATGGTACAAGATTTATATCATTTTTAATTATCCACTCATTATTGCAGTATCATTCACAATGATATCACAATAATCATTCTTATTGACACCATCAATGAGATTGGACAATAGTAATAATTACTTAAAATGACATCTTCAGGATTGAAAATAAGCTCAACAATTCCTAATGTTGGAATTGGAACAAACTTTCATCTCTTACATTTAGGAGTCTCTCGCCGTTCTTAAATCTTCTACTATCCTCAAGTCTTTTGTAACTATTTACAAATATGACTTGTACTATCGGTATCCTATACCTAGATAGTAGTATTATCAATAGAAAAATTTCAAAGAGTTATTATATAACTATCTTGATCAGCAACCATTTGCTGATTTCTCTTTTAAGCTTGTTTGGGTTACCCTTAGATTTTTTGATTAATTAGCTCAAAAACTATACTCAACTTCTGATACTGGCTATCGAAGTTAGGTCTGATAATATTGTCACTGTCTAACAGTGAATAGAGCGATAATATTTTAGTCATTTTTGAAAAGAGAATAATTGATCTATAAGTATATGAACTATTTGAAGCCTAAAGACTTGGATTTTAGTTTAAAGATTCTCCCACTATTTTATATGAATTGATAGCCTCTATCTCTAATTTGAGAAATTACTTTAATTCTTTAGTGGGTACTAGAATCCACACAGACTATATTCAGACCTGAGTGTGGCTCGACCAATCCTAGTACATCCATGGATAGGTTTCCAACCAATTGCTTCTTCAAATAATTTTTAGTAATCAGATTTTACCCCAGGTACCTACATGCGTGTGATGCCTCCACTGAAAAATTCAGTTAGGTCTAACCATTAACATGACTACATCAAGTGCATCCAGCAAATGAATGTCCAGACCCTAGTGTGGCTCGACCAATCTGACCGTTGATCTGAAGGACACAACAAGACAGTTATATGATGAATGATAATTTCAATACCCAATAGACATCAGGCGTGTGGTGCCTTCAATGCCTATTTAGAATATTGGATGCATTATCATGCACCTTAATGGGAGCCTATGATCTAGTTATCTCTATAGTTAGCTCATTTTATGGATCTAATAATTTAGAAGATTTGGTTAATATATTTTAGAAGACATCAGTCGACCTGTAAGTCATAAATCCTTCCACTAACTTTACTAAGTCATGAAAAGGACTAGAGACTAGCTGGTCCAATCGACAAATCATAAATCCTTCCACTGACTTCACCAAGTCATGAGAAGAATTAAAGACAAGTTGGTCTAGGGCACATAAATCAGTAATACTGATTAACTTTAATGATATGGATCAACTCGAATCATTCAGTAATCTAATCAGTCCAATGACTCGGGCTCAACCATTGAGCCTCAATTAAGGTCTATTTAGTTTAATCAAAGATATGAACTCGATCAACTACAACTATTGTGTTTGATCTAGAGTATCCTTGACCTAATCTAAATCAACTGTTGGTTAGATTTGATCAACTACTCTTTTTAGTCCATTAAGTTTTTGATTCTTACTTTAGGTCTAACCCAATTAAAAGGACCTGATTTGAGCTAACCCATGCTCTATATTTTATGCAATGTCATCAAATTTTAATCACAATTCTAGATCTAAATATATTCTTAATTCTTAATTAAGTATAGCATTAACATGGTTAAGATTATTAATTAAAATCATTTCAATTTATAAATAATTTACATCATTTTATACAAATTTTTATTCTGAAACTAGGTCGGCTTACCCTGAACTGAGTTGGCTCACTTCAGTGGGTCGACTAAGTGTAATACTTGATCGACTAACTGATCATAAATAGTAATCATTACTGTTTAGTCTGAGACAACTGGATCGGATCAGTCAGCACTAATCTGATTAAATCAGAGAGACTAGATTGACTCAGTTCAAAACTGAGTCAGCTCAGTTGGCATGCCAACATGTATCATGTAGTTTTAGATCTGAAAATTCTCGCATAAATTG
>KE504884.1:376145-390438 GCA_000441515.1 Elaeis oleifera | reverse complement strand
AATTGTTATTATAGAATTAATATTTTATTTATACTTATAATATATTATTTACTGATACGAATATTATTTGATTAGAAAAATAAGATAAATTGAAGTAATATATTAAATATTTTATTATACAAATATAAAGTACAATAAGATATTTTATTTAATTTAAAATTATCATTAAATCATAATATGCAATTATATGATTAATAATATATTATCATGTAATATATATAATATCAAATATAAAGTCATATTATATATACAATATTGATATAATACATTAATGATATATTGATATATCAATTTTTTTACTAGATGGAGGGGTATATTTGTCCTTATATTTCAATCTAAGATCACTGTTTGGGGGTGATCTTGGATTCCTGACTTCAAGGATGGATATCCCATCACTGGATTAGGGGTGATTTGAGGAGTGGAGGTGATCTAAAATCACTGTCACGTAAGATCACTATAGTGCAACCAAACACGGTGATCTCATTACCTCCACACACATCACTCTTGATCTTGGGTGGATCACCCCATATCAAATGCCCCCATAGGGGTATGAGAGGATTTCATTGGGTCTGCTTCCAATCCATGTTGACTGAGACCAATGTTAAGTTATTTTGAATCTTGAGACTAGAGTTAGAACTGATTTGTGCACTGAATGTCTTGGCTTCGGTTATGGTAAGTGATGGGTTTTGTTTGAGGCTTGTTCTATTGGATCTGAGCTTCTATTTACACCAAATTCTCAATCATTAACTCATAGCTGAGTGATTCTGGTCAACACTACTGTCTTCACCTCTCAAACCCAAACAATCTTCTAAAGGTAAGGTGCAGAAAAGTCTCATGCAAGACAAAGAGTGCTGTTCAAAAAGCTGCTCAATATAATGCTGAAGGCGAGTGGGACTTGGATCTGATGGTTGGTACCCGCTTCTTGCGGATTCTGATAGGTGGTGCTTCCCCATTTTTCTCAAAAGAATATGATGATGAATTTGGGATATGTTTTTTTCCTTTTTGGCATCATGGTTCATTACCATTTCTCTGTAGTTAAAAGCAATGTGCATTTCACAACATCTAGGATTTCTAGTGCTGTTTGTTATTGTCATCTATGCTTTTATTTTTGTTATTACCATTGATCTATATGCCATAATAATCTAGCAACAAACATCAGGTTATTAAAGAGGTTGGATTTCCCAGAAATGAAGTTCAGCTTGTACTTTCTGGGTTATGAGGTAAATTTGTTTACTTATCATTTGCTGGAAACAAATATATGATGGATAATCCACCAGATACTCACCTCTCTTCTCTGTGCAGAATCCTGCATCAGCCCCAGCTGATCCAATTCAACGAACTGTGTGGACCTTTGGTCAGAAGGCTACACTGGAGCTTACACAGTGAGAAAAATACCTGCCTCTAACCCATTGACATGTAGATTATCAGAGAAAAGTGTCTGCTGTTGGATATTCTTTTCTTATGCATGTATATATCAAAATGCATCATCTTTCCTGCTAACCTCTTCTTTGTTGCTTTTCAGCAACTGGGGCACCGAGAGCGATCCCGACTTTAAAGGTTATCATAACGGAAATTCAGAACCTCGTGGCTTTGGTATGCACTTTTAAGAACTGGATGTAAATTTTAAATGTGATGTCAATGTCTTGAAGCACGGGCGCTAAACATGCTTCCTAGTTGCTGAAAATAAGTTGCATATAAACTAAGGTACCTGATGCTATAAATGATTTTTGATTGTTATTTACATGTTTACCATTCTTTTGCTGCAAATAGGGCATATAGGCATCACAGTTGATGACACATACAAGGCATGCGAGCGATTCGAACATTTAGGAGTGGAGTTTGTGAAGAAACCTGATGATGGTGAGTCTTTCTTTGCATGAAAAATTAGAGGTTCTATTACTTTGCCTATTAATTTTACAAGTTTATCTGCATAAATTTTGGATACATACATTCATTGAATTGTGATTGCAGTAATAAATTCATTACAGATATTCAATGACATGAGTGATAAGATTGGTTCTGGAGCTGAGGCTTGGAGCATATGTATGTTGATAAATAACTAACATCCAACATGATAGATCAAGAAAGAGAGTTGATTTTATTCTTTATTTATTAGTCCATATTTTAGGAATTGATTCTAATTATAATGTTGAGGCTTAGCAATTTGGATTTAATATCACAAGTATCACACTTCTGCTGATTAGGTTATGGGTGAGATTATTCTAGCTATCATAGATGGGTCTGATGCAGTTGGCATTATCTGATGACATCTGACAGTGACCATGACATTACATGCTAGAGTAGCTCCTTTTTCTTCTGTTTCTTTTCCTTTTTTTTAAAATTCAAAGACAGGAAGGGATTGGTTTTTGATCTTGAAAGATATCCTTTTCATGATCCTGCCATTTACTTGATGCAATGCTGGCTGAGATTGCTCTGGACTAAGCCTGCCGAGCCTTCTGATGGTTGTTGCACCTTGAACCATAAATCTAACCACAGCCCCCAATCCTGCATTCTAGTATTGTTGAGTAAAGTTGTCTTCTTCTTGAGTCCAATTTATTGGAGTCTGTAAAATATTGGCTAGATATTAACTTAAGCAAGTGTTCTGATCTTTTTGCATTGCAAATCACAGAATTCTCATATCATTTTTGAGTTCTTTATCTGACCATAATTGTAGTAATAATCAGCATATGTCTCCCAACTTTGGAGACTTACGCATCCTCTGCTGTTTATTAGAACCTGCCTTGTTCATGTCAGCCTTCCTAAAATTATATCTACCATCTATGTTGTTCTGATCTTCTTCTCTGTTCTACACTTCTACTAATACTCCAACATATATCCATGCCCCACTTGTTTTCATGCCTTGTTAGGACTCCAACTTATTCAAGTCTTGATCATGTCATCCCTAGTTATTTGCAATTATTATGCCTTATCATATAATTCTAATATGTATCTTCCTTATCTATGTGACGCTTATTGGATGTACCTGGACGGTCATTTTGCCTAATATTGTATTTGTGAAAACAATATTTGCATTTTATATATCTTACTATATCTTCCTTTAATCTCTGGTGTATATATTTGTTGCATAATTTCTATTAGGGATGGAAATGGGTCGGATATGGGTTGGGTTGGCCAATATCCGTACCCATCCTGTAATTAAAACCCCCATACCCATACCTGCCCTGCAATTAAAAATCCCATATTCATATCCATCCCGTACTCATCTCGAGTCGGGTAAGGTAGAGGGGTGGCTTGGGTAGATAAGAGGGGTCAAGGTAGGTCGGACCGGATAAGAAACTCAACATGTAAACATTATAAAATAATTATAATTTTGAAAGGAGGGTTTAGATTAAGGTTATGTCGGATCAGATTCGGGGCAGGGCATACCATTATCCGCATCCGATTTGAACCCACTTTAGGTAATTTTCTAGAACCCATATCCATTAGGGTTTTAATCGGGTTAGGTTAAATCCTTTCCATTCAGGTTGGGTTGGATCAGGTATCCGGTGGATTAGCTAAAATTATCATCCCTAATTTCTATATGGTTCGACTTGAAAGATTAGTACTTTTCTCAGGCACATTCCCTATTCTACCTTTTTTTTTTCTAAACAGAGCTTTAGATCATCACATCATTGTATTTTATCCAAACTCCATTCTAGTCTCATCAATGAATAATTATTATCTAAATCACCTATAAAATGTCAGCTTTAAACTTGTATCTGCTACTGTTCATATTGAAACTCTGCTTGCTTAAGTTTTATCTTTCATTTCATTGCATGATTGAATAGGTGTTATAGGGATTTACATTCTCCCCTTCAAAGCAATGATAGTTCATCTCATTCTAAACATAAAGCTAATTCTTTCTATTCTGCACCCAAATAAATTCCTTCTCTTAATAAATTTTGTCAGTCCAGTATTGCTTGGATTGCTTTTTCAAGCACCAACTTATTTAATTATCAATGTCATCTTGCTGTTGCTTTGTTTCAGTTAAGCTGTTTGTTCTGTGTACGATTGTCTGCATGTCACCTTGTTACTAGCATAACCATGTTCCTAATCCAACTGAATGTATATAAGTTAGCCAACACACTTTATGTGAAATTTTGACAAAGAATATACTAATTTCAAAATCAACAATGGGTCATCTAAATTAAAGATCCAAATAGTTGAAGATGATCTATATTATAAAAGTATCTAGAAACGAAAATTCATATATTTAGTGGTCTCTAACCTTTGCATCATATAGGCACAAAAATAAATAGTGTGAATTGTACCAATGTTCTAAAATACATGAAAGGGCTCATAAATTGAAAATCCATTTCATCATGATCATGATCTATACATTTTAAAATACAGGTAATTTTAAATTAACTAGGTTTTGATGATTAGTTATAGTAATATACAAAGTATCATGCTGTTAAAACCATTCAATTTGCACCCACTTGGTGCTTAGGTTAGAGATTACCAGAATACATGAATTTGGTTTCTAGGCATTTCTTGTAGCATAGATCATCTTCAGGTGTTTGGATTTTCAACTTTGATGGTCCATCATTGATTTTGAATCGATAAATCTTTTTTCAAAGATTTAAAATGTATGGTCCAACTCCATGTATGTGCTTGTATATTCAATTTTCAACATTATTAGAAACTAACGTTGTATGATCTGTGTATTCATTTGCTTTGCATCCAGGAAAATGAAAGGTATTGCTTTCATTAAAGACCCTGATGGCTACTGGATTGAAATTTTGACCTGAAACAATTGGAAATGTGGCTGCTGCTGGCTCTTGAGAAAGATCTTATGCAAGTAACCTTTGCTTTTCATAGTTCTTGGCATAGGACAATAACTAATAATAAATGATCATTATCTTCTGGTGTAAACAGCAAGTATCTTGACATTTGCTATGGGCTACTGTTATGATTGGCACATTCGTATCCATATTACTATGTTACATGCTTGTGATGCATAAACATCCAAATCCATGATGCAAATGCCTATTCAACTGGTCGGAGATCTCATGCCAATGCCTATTCAATTGGTCATAATAATCAGAGTTATCTAGTAAAGATTACAACTTTAGAAATAGATATATAGAGATAGAATTGATGGAATAATAGCTGTCGGAGATCTCTAGCAACAGTAAATTCCTTTTTCCTCTGAAATGTGTTGAGATCAGTCGACTGTTGGTGAAACTAGTTCTGTTCAACGATCTTAGTTAAACTTGCTCATCAGCCCTAGAGAATGGCAGAGGAAGATTTTTGCGATTTTTGAAATCAATAAAAAATAATAATACTACTTTCTTCATGGTCATTTAGGGTCTGTTCTTCTATGGTAAATCTATATTTTTTAGATAAATATCTCTCATACAGTATTTGGATAGAAAATAATTTATTCATATTTTTTATGAATGAAAAAGTGTCTTGAAAATTCGTTATCCATATTTTTTGTATCACTACTTTTTTGAATAAGTAGGAAAAATTTTATTCATATTTTCATAATATCTTTATTCTTTTAAGTTTGTAAAAAGTGGACAATTAAGTTATTGGGCATTGAATGATAGAAATATTAAAATAAGGATGGAATATTTTAGAAATAAAATTAAATATTTATTTACTGGTTAATGGAAAAATAATTTAGCCATCTTCTAGATGGATAATATTTTCTCTATTCATGAATAAATGCTATCCATGAAAAATAATTTATCCATCTTTGAAAATATGGATAAGTTGATCAATAAGGACATTAATCAATTTTTGTATGATATTTATCCATAAAAAAATAGCTTCTTAGGTCATGAATGCTTGGACTTGGACATACTTAGGCCGTCATTGTCGTTGTTCTCGTAGCTCAGGCCAAACCCAATGCCTGCTAACTGATGAATAGGCAGCTGTTCTCACTTCTGGGTTGTTACCTTTGCCTTTGACAATTTTCCCTTTATTTTATTTTGATCCGGATAATGATGAGCTGCCTGGCTTTACTATAAATTAAAAGCCTTCATTAGATGTTTAGAGTAACAATATGTTTCTAAAATGCTTCTATGTGATGTATAATTACTTGCAGATCAAAGCAAGGAATATGACCTTTTTGTTAATATTTGTGTTATCTTGATGTGACCTTAATGACACAGTAATAACATTCCAAATCAAAATATGAGAAATCAAACAAAGAATGATAAATTGCATGTTGTTAGGAACTAGAAGTGGCACCCGCAATCAAAGGCAGCAATAGGAGCAGTAGCATGGTTTAAAAATGGTCTGGTGCCAACGCCATCATATTGTGCTCCTTGCTTCTGAGTTCCTATACTCAAAGCTTCTGTCACGGAAAAAATAAAAAGGAAACATTTTGTTCCAACCCTAGGACAAAAATTGTCAGCATTCCATTTCATTGCTAATGAATGCCAACTGAAGGGAAACGTTAATGCAGAAAATCAGAGAAAGTATCAGATAGTATGTCAACATCAATAACGGATTTAATTGTTGTAATGCAACATATGGCAACTCTCTAGTACACTTTAAATTAGTAATCATGAGTTTTCAGATAAACATTTAGGAATGCTTTCATGTGAATGTTAAGAACAGAAAAAAGGACAAAGTACGCACTTGAAGATGCTGCAGCTCATCGAAAACAGGCTAAAACAAGCAATAAACATTTCAACTCGCCTTTTGTTTAACGGGGCAAAATTCCAAATTAGTTTGAGCCAAATGTTTCGCTGTAAATGATTTTTAAGGAAATGATATAACTAGGTCATTTCCTGCATTAGATTAGTTACGTACGAATACATCATTAAAAAAAATCTTTGTGAAATTTACTTATAAACTTCTCCATGCATAATATTTTTTTATATCAAATTTAAATTTATGAAACAGAGCTATCTCAATTTTACCAGAAATGAGATGGGCCACCATTCCGATTTATCTTCATATTTGGGATAATAGATGTCCCAAGACATCTCGATTAGAATACTGACATGACGAGATGTTCCTATCCTAATATATGGGATGGTATCCAATCTCGATGTCCCATCAAATATCTCATCGAAATCTAAATTTTATTTATTATAATATTTTTTTATTATCTATAAAAAATATTTTATTATTCTAAAAAAATGTAGAGGGATAAGCTTTTATATTGTCATAATATTTTTTTTTTCTCTGCTTCTTATTGTTGTTCTACTAGAAAACAAAAATACATCGAATCGCTCCTTCCTTTTTTTCGAAAGCTCCGTAGTATGTATCTCTGAAGTCCGTAGGCCGATCCTCTATTTTTAACGTTATGCCCTCTCCTTTGCATCAGGCTATAAGAGTAGAAACTCCCTTGAACCAGGAACATGGAAATCCTACGCCATCATTGCCATCACTGCCGTGCCGTCACTACCCTTTACACTACTGTCATCGACGGTCGATGACATGGGCACTGGCCGTCCCTAGCACGGTCCGGCCCGATCCAGGCCCATCGGATCACAATCAAATAGATCGTGCCTGAACTGACCCATTTTGTAAACGGATCGTGTCTGACACAGTTGGTGGCCCGTCAGACCCACAGATCGGCACGGCCAGGCCCAGGCCCATTGGGCCACAATCAAAATAGATCATGTCTGGAATGATCCGTTTTATAAACCGATCGTTCCTGGCACAGCTCGTGGCCCATCAGGCCGCGGGCCTGATGAGCGGTTTTTTATTTTATTTTTTAAAAAAAATTTTAGCTTAAATGGATCATGCTATGCACGGCCCGTTTAAATCCGTTACGGGCCGTACCTGGCACAACTCGTTTAGCACCATTACGGGCCGTGCCAGGCATGGTCTGTTTATTGCTGTAATAGGCCAAGCACGACCCGTAATGGCTAAATTCTTTTTTTTATTTTTTTATTATAATGGCTATCTTAACTGTGCACATGATATCTTAGCTGTACCGATATCTACAATAGCATCGGAATCTATTTTAGTACAGATCGACGAGTTTTGGACGAAAGAGGAGCAGGATGATCGGCGAAATACTTGAGATACTGCTCTGCTTTAAAGATTGGTTGGATGCCGAGATGAAACTTCAAGATAAAGGTGGACAAAATACAACATCCAATGACAACGATGACAACAAACACTACTGACGATGCATGAAGATCAGTAAGATTTTTAATTATCAATTTCTCATATTTGTATCTTTTAGTTTTATCTTTTAATTATTGAGGTGAGTCATCTCAATTTCTTCTTTCTTCCTCATTGTATTTGGAGGTCAGGCCTAACCCCTCTCCCTCCATTGTATCATTTTGATTGATATTAATAAATCGGTAGGGATTCACGCCAAACCCTTCACCATTACAAGGTAGTTTTATTTTACAAAAAAATTTCACATCTATTTTATAAAAAATCCAAAAAATCCCTACACGAGCCATGCCTAGATCGGACCGGGCCGGGCCTAGTTGGGCTGTGCCAGCCCAGACCCTTATGGGTCGTGCCAAGCCTGGGCCACGGACCGCAAACCCCCAACCCAACCCGGCTCCTTCTAATAGGCCATGCCAAACATGGCCCGTTTCGTGTCGGGCCGGGCCGGGCCATGGGCGGCCCGGGCCATTGCCCATGTATAATCATCGTTTGACCACCCAGGCCGCTAATCCCATCACTCCTTCCACCAAACTACTACGACGATAATTTTACCTAAATAAGTAAATAATATTTATTTTAAAAAATTATGAAAATAATATTTTTTTAAAATATTTATTGAAGTACTGTCCAAAATAAAGTCGTCCTGTGGAAGGGTCGTCCTATAAAAGGGCGACTTTAGGTGCTGACTCACCATAATTCATGCCATGTGAAAGGAGAAGTCAGCAACCAGAGACCTGTCCTATGGAAGGGTGACTCATAAAATTGCCCTACCAAAAGATGACTTAACTTAAAAATAAAATACCTCACTAAGCCTCCTAAATCCCTCCCTCCCCTCTCTCCATCATTTAGGAAAAAAAACCTAAACCCACTCTCCTTTCTCTCCCAAAGTCATCCCTCCCTCTCCTCTCTCCCTCACTAATTCTTGGTCCCCGTCGCCCCTCCCTGCGTGCCCCCGCAACCTCCCTTTCAGTCCCAGCATGAGAACCCCCTCCCTCTCTCGCTCCATCCCCGGCACGAGAACCCTGCCCCTCTCTCTCTCCCTTTCAGTCTCTTGTGGCCCTCTCTCCTCCTCTCGGCCTGCACCCCTCCCTCCTCCTCCCCGATATACCGCCGCCCTCCCTTCTCCTCTCGACGGTCCCCGGCACCCTTCCCGCCCCTTTCCCTCCTCTCGGCAGTCCCCGCATGATTGCCGATATCATTAGAAGATCCATTAGGGTAGAGACTCATGCATGAGTGGACTGCATCTAGACTCATACCGCACTCGTCTATAAAGATGATATGGAAAGAGACATCCACAATCGAGGAGGATTCGAAATGATATGGACGCAATGAAGAGCTAAAATATGGTTCGTTGTGGATTATGCAAGTAGATGGGGCACACCAACGTAGAAGCCCTCAACGGTGCTGGTTTATCTTTTTCTTCCTGTAATATATAGATTATCTTTATGTATCGCTTTTGTTCTTTTTAAATTATTTTGGTTATGTAATCACGTCGTGTAAACGCTTGAAGAAATTTATGAAATGATCATTTTGTTAATATTGGATATTTATCATCTTTAATATTTTTACCATCTTTGATATTTTTTACTATCTTTATCGTATGCTCATCTTTACATTTTGTGCCTCTGACATGGCTGGTTCCGACTCCGATGTGCATCCGGGGTCGACTGACCCTATCGCGCTGTATCTCCAGACCCGACACCATAGTGACTCTATTTATTCTGGGGAGGACATGGGGCCCTTATGCTGCAGACACAGAGGCTCCACCGCGATGCATGTCTGGTAGCCATATGAGAAGATTGTAGAGTATCTTCATGTGGTTGATTTCTATGGAGCTTTTAGAGTTTGCGATATGCAGCTTGATTGGGCCCTCATCACAGCTATGGTAGAGCGATGGTGTCAGAAGACTCATAATTTCTACCTCTGCATTTGGAAGGTGACGATCACATTGCAGGACGTTGCTGTTCTCCTTGGATTATGAGTGCATGGGCCTGACATCGTTGGTACTGCACAGATCATCTGATCGGACCTCTGCAAGGAGTTGTTTGGGATTACACCATCAGAGGCGATATTATCAGGGTCTTCGCTGAGATTTCACTGGCTTCGTGACACATTCCACCATTTATCGGATGATGCAGATGATGAGACTGTGCAGAGGTATGCTCGAGCATTCATTCTATGCCTTATCAGTGGCCATTTGTTCACCGATAAGTCTGATTCCCACGTGTAGTTATATTTACCCTTGCTACGTGATCTCTACACATGTGGGTAGATGAGTTAGGGTAATGCGACTTTAGGCTTCTTGTATCGCGAGCTCTGTAGGGCCACCAAGCCATATGCACGTGAGATAGTTAGGCCATTGGTGTTGTTGCAGCTTTGGATATGCGAGTATTTATATGTCAGACGGTCAGATAGGGTGCTCTCTAGGGTAGGAACCCACCAGCCAGCACTGTGAAATAATGCATAGGCCATGGCCCATTAGATGAGGATGACGCTAGTGTTGAGAGCCCATTTGGTGAGATGCAGCACGACCAGGCTGATCCATTTGGATGTAGGTATATAACCAATAGCACTAATTTTTATAATGAATGATTAAACACTTTCATAAATAACATATTGACTTTGTTTTGGACAGATGGAGGACTCGACTAACTGGTGCATACAATCTGGTGCTACACACAGTCATATACTATAGGAATCAACTTGATCAGCAGCGCGATGATCACATGGTGTGGGTGCCTTACACACCAAAGATACTGGCTATATTGCTTGAGGTATGTCGATTAGATCAGCATGTATGGAGGATACACGCATCTCTCATTTGCTTCGACATCGTGGCTACTATCTGGAGTGCGTGATGCGATAGTTTGGTATACATCAGGACATCTCTCCATCATGCGGCACTCGAGACAGCCTCCATAATGTAGATCGACGAGGGCGGCATCACCATGATTGGGTTCGAGAGCATTGGGAGCATATTGATGCATGAGAGTAGCAGGAGGATTTGATTGTGGCCGACCACCTATGCTCCCCATGATGGATTATTATGATGCATATCTGTAGTAGTATAGGAGCATCATTAGGCGATTCATCTTGCCATTAATGAAGGATCAGTTCGAGATAAGGTTCCATCCATCAGACAGTGTGATGGATATTTTGGTAAGTATATTTTATTTTTGTCTCATTTGTTATGTCATTATTGTTATACTCATGAATAACATATGTTTTCTCTTTGATACTGATAGTTTCAGAGGATCACGTTACTATACCACCGGACAAAGAGCGGCTTCCATTCAGTCATCATTGGATGTAAGGACCGAGCACTTGCCGATGTCATGGATGGCCTTGCCGATACTATGTGACTCGTCTCTGAGGATAGATGATTTCATACTGTGCTGTCGATGGATGATCTGAATACCTCATTATATGTCCAGCACACCTCATATCCTGACTTCTCGAATTTCGACCTCCCCATAGTGATGCATCTATGTCACAAAGGATTAGTGAGCCGGGAGATACGTCGCACCAACCTGATGAGTAGCACGTCGATCATGCGCATGAGAGGATCAGAGGCAGGGGTAGACTGAGGGTTTCCTAAGGCAGATGTCAGGCACCTTCCTCTCCATCAGTCGATGCTGTGTCTGAGCCATCATCTAGATAGCCAGAGGTGACATGCATCTACGAAAGGCAGATGCGGAGGAGGCCTCAGTACCTTAGTATATACGCCTCTCGATAGTTATATTAGTTGTACATTTTTTTTGCTAATAAATTTGTAATAATCAATTATTGATTTACATTAATTTGAAATTAATGTTACAATTTTTTCAATTTGAATGTACATGCTATAATTTTGTTGTTTGTACAAAAAATTATTGTCGATCTTGATACAGGTTATATGGTTGAAGTTTGGGATTATCCCACAATTTTTATCGTTAGCATGATTTTGTTCTATTTATTATCTTTCAAGAACTCTAATTCAACACAATCTTTTATGGGAAGAATAGGTCAAGGACAGATCCAAAGCAAGAAATTTCATGGAGAAGTTTGGGCACTTAGCCCAATAAGATATAGATACTCCAATGTGAAGAACATAACCTCTTCCTTTGGTCACAAAATAGGTTAAGGCATATTGTAATGTATAAAGGGAAGCTTGATAATGGCCATCTAGTGGCAATAAAGATCTTGAATAGCTCTAAAGAAAATAGTAAGGAATTCTTCATCGAGGTTATCACCATTTGTTGCATTTATCATGTCAATATTGTGAGTTTACTAGGTTTTTGTTTGAAATATTTACACAAATTCATATATATGAAATCATGGTCAGTGGCTCATTTGAAAAATTCATTTACATGGAGTAAAAATAATACCAAATGGGTAAATGAGCACCTAAGTCGCCAGTTGGTAGGATGACTTTATGAGTCGCCCTATGATAGGACAGCTTTATGAGTCGCCCTTCCATAGGGCGGGTCTCTAGTTGCTGACTCCTCTTTCCACATGGCGTGGATTGTGATGAGTCGGCACCTAAAGTCGTTCTTCCATAGAACGACTTTATTTTGGACAGTACTCCGGTAAATATTTTGAAAAAATATTATTTTATATTATTTTTTTAAATAAGCATTATTTAGATAAAATTGCCCTACTACTATATCATGGCCTTTGCCATGCTGCCCCTATCATTACTAACACCATCACATTGTTTGTGCTAGCAATATTTTGTTCACATTTCTCGGAGTTTATAGTGTAATATCAGCAAGAAGATTGATGAATGCAAAATATTAGGAAGGGAAACAATGAAACTAAGTTTAACATTAAACAAGAAATCAATAACTCATGTATATAGAGAAGTCAACGGTACATTGAATCGGATGGCATCTTCTGTGACTAATCATATAGAATCAATACTATAGAATTCTAGGACACATCTTCCCGTTTCATTATTAGATGTTTTGTTTGCTGATTCCCACGGATATATTTATACTCGTTTCATTTAGTTGATCCAATTTATCCAAAAAAAAAAAGAACAAACAACAACAAGAACCAATAGGAATGACAAGCAGCAAAGGTCTTCAGTCCACTACTTATGTTCGAGCATTCACCTCCATCTTGCTTAGGGGTGGTGTGGTGCCGTGGGAGAGGAATTCGACAAACTGACAGATTAATGGAAACAAGAGCTAGCATGGCATACATATTCAAGCTTGAACGGAGAATATTGTAGTTATATATAACTTAACAGTTGTATTCAAACGCAGCCCTTTGTCTTAAGTTGATCATTTATCAAACCATGTGATGCCATAGTCCCCTACTTATGACTTTGGTATGTCCAATGCCTTCCAGACCGCCAGAGAAGCATCAACAATATTGTGAGGACAAGGTGGTTGGAAGTCGTGGTCAGCATCACAACCATTAACAGAATCACACTCATTGACCGCTTTGGCTAGGACAGACTTCCCGTTAGCATTCATTCTAATGTTTCCAGGCAACGGCTTCCTCCATTGTACCAATCAATGGATAGTGCTACCACCATTTCATCATCACTATGGTACCTATTGTCACTCTCAGATGGGCCTCCATCATTACCACCCTTGGCAAAACTATTGATGGTCATGGTTACACGTGCATTGCCTATGATTGGAGGGAGCAATGGCATTGAGTGTACTTCTTCCCAGCCTCACAACAGTCAGAGTTGTTCTCATGTTGCAATGGCCAGTCTGGCCTTGCAAATATCCATTAGCATAGCATGCTCCGATTAATCGGCGCGGGGTTGCGAGACAAAGGTCTAAGAGTACTAGCATTGCTAGCACTATGGCAATTGCTTAGCTTGGAATACTTGATTTTGTTTGGTACGATCCTGAATGTGCATGTACTTATTTACTTGAAAATTAGAATTGGTATGTATTTATAGTTTGGTTATATGTTGGAGTTTTCATAAGGAATGAGAGCGTGCGTTTGCAGTTAGCCGTTCGAAGCTGTAACCACTCGGCCATTCATCCTGATTGTCCTATTGTAGCTAGGGGTGGGTATGGTCTGGTTTGGAACGGTTTCATACTCAAAGCCGAACCAACCCTAAACAGTTTGGCATTTCTAGAATCCAAGCAGACCAATAGAAGATTGAAACCAACCAAACCAATATGGTTTAAATGGTCTGGTTTGATTTAGTTTACCGATATATATATATATATATATATATATATATATATAT
>KE504884.1:358385-372966 GCA_000441515.1 Elaeis oleifera | reverse complement strand
TTTTTCACTTACACTTTATATATCAAGTTGAATGAACCAGTTTAGATAGTGAAGGAAGAGTATACAAGGTTAAAGCTCATGATGATCATTGCTGTCTGGCAATTTTGAAAAAAATGCTAGTTTCTTTATTGAATATTCTGGCCATGCACAATTAATAATGGAAAAGATGCAATTTTGTCATATTTTTCGATGATATCTAACTCCAAAATTATCACGGCATCAACTCCTACTTTTACATGATTTCTCATTTTTCAATTCTATGTGCAAGTCTGGCGTTAGGGTTGTATATCTTTCTCATGAAAGAAGGATTCACCTTCCTTCATGCAAATCTATAATTGAAAAATCCATTAGTCACTTTGAGATCTATGCAGATAGATGAATGATATAATTCAGTGTGCTTTGAGATCTATGCAGTGGGTGATCCAATGGTAGATTCGTGCAAAAGATATAACCCCAATCTAATTGTTGCATGCGCATTTCTGTGGTATTTTCACTCAAGTTGCCTAATTGCCTCCCAGGCTCTACGGGAGAAAACTCAAACTTCTCATGCATCTAAAGTCGGCATACAGACCTAAAGCAGTGGGTTTACTTTAGGTCAAAATGCAAAAATTATGGAATACCATCACCTCAATGTGTTTCTTTGCTTTCTTGCAAACAAAGTTCTACACGTTGTTATAATATTCTAAGTTTGTCTATTTTAGGTGAATGTAGACTTTATAGGACAATGCTTCAACTGCTGTATTATGTAGTTCTTTATGGGTGATATAGTGGAGATGCCATCCCAGGTTTCATAACCAACCCAAGATCCTCTATGGTGCGACTTCTGCTCTGCAGAGCCCTGTACCAACACAGATGGCTACCAAGTCATCCATCTTAAAGACGGATGGCTCTCCTTCATCACTGTGATGTACTATGTATCACACTAATGGTGCTTTGTTGTATTCCAAAATGGAACAAGATCCATCTATTTGCAAGATAGATGATGTGGCAGCTATATATGATAGTATGAGAACCTGCATTACAAAAGTTGCACCGTAGATGATCCAAACCTTCAAATCTTGGACCACTTCCAACCGGAGAGCGAAGAGGGATGCCAACCAAGTTAAGGCCAGTTTTCCTATTTATGATTCTTTTCAACAGTGATAAATAGCTTTCTTATCCTAATCCAAAGGTTTCTGTAAAAATAATGTTTGCATCTAATCCCCTAGCCAGAATCCTAGAAACTAATAGGTTGATCGGACCTAATTTTAAGGAGTGGCTCTAGAACTTGAAAATTATTTTGAGTTCTGAGAAATTGACTTATGTCCTTGATCAAGACCTTCCCCCTCTACCAGCCCATCCGACCGTTGATCAAAGAGCATCTCATGAGAAGTGGTTGGATGACGATAACAAGATTAGGTGCTATGTGTTGGCATCAATGTCTAACAAATTGCAGCACCAACACGAGGACATGAGGACTACCAGACAGGTACTGGTTCATCTGCAAGAGTTGTACGGTGAACAGAGTCGTGTAGCTCACTACGAAGTGTCCTAGTGACTCTTCGAAGTAAAGATGCGTGATAGACAGTCGATCTACGATCATTATTTGATAATGATCAAAGATTTTGAGGAGCTTGAGAAACTCGGGATATCCATGAATAAGGACTTGCAGGTTGATCTGATTTTATAGTCCTTGACTGATTGTAAACTTTCATATGAATAAGATCCAGTGCACCATTTATGAGTTGGTCAATATACTAGTCACTACTGAGAGAATCTTAAAGAGTTCAAGAATCTCTATACTTGCTGTGGAGCGGACTTCTTCTTCTAAGAAAAAATCTACTAGGAAGAAGAAAAAGTCCGTGAAGAAGCAGAAAGTGGAGAGCAAGAAGAAGGAGAAGAAGGCGATTTTAAAGAAGAAAGCCGTCGAAAAGGAAAGTGTTTCATTGTAACACTGATGGTCACTGAAAATGGAACTGTCCTGCTTATCTGACGATCATGAAGAACAAGAAGGAAGATGGATCTACTGAAGGTATGCTCATCATAGAACAAACCTTACGATTTTTCTACATCCAGTTGGGCACTTGACTCTAGATCTAATGCTCATTTGTGAACTTTTTTGTAGGATCTTGAGGATAGCAGGAAGCTGAGGGATGGAAAAATGATCTTACGCATCAGGAATGAAGCAAAGTTTGCTGCTATGGCTGTGAGAACGTACCCTTTGCGATTACTGATAGAAATTATTTTATATTAAAAGATTATTATTTTGTACCTACTGTGAGCATGAATCTAATTTCTATCTCTTGCTTAATGCAAGAAGATTATATAATTAGTTTTTTTAAGGACCATTGTAACATTTATTTTGAAAATAATAAAGTTGGTAGTGGTTTTTTATAAACGATCTCTTCAGTTACATGTTGATGTTTTTGTGAATTATGTCGAGCAAAATGTGAATGCTGTAGGTTCTAAACGCCTTATAGATAATGTAAATAAAAGGTATTCATGGCACCTAAAGCTAGGTCACATTAGAGAAGACAGAATTAATAGATTGAAAAAAAATTAAACTATTGGATCCGTTGACTTTCAAGTCATATCCAATCTGTGAATCATGCCTTCAAGAAAAAATGACCAAACTACCCTTTGTAGGACATGGGGACCACATAAATATTTGCTCTGGTGCATTCTGATATTTACGACCCATTTGATGTACCGACCATAGGAGATTTTTCTTATTTCATTATCTTTACTGATAATTTTTTATGGTATGGGTATGTATACCTTATACGTTACAAGTCTGAAGCCTTTAAAAAGTTTAAAAATTTCAGATATGAGGTGGAGAAATAAATCAAAAAGCTCCTTAAGACTCTTCGATCAAATCGAAGAGGTGACTATCTTAGTGGAGAGTTTCTGGATTATCTTAAGGAGTATGACATAGTCTCACAATGGACTCCATCTAAAACACCTCAACTCAATGGAATTTCAGAACAAAGAAATCGGACCTTATTAGATATGGTCCGTTCCATGATGAGTTTCACAGATCTTTTATTTTTTTTGAAGCATTGTCTTTTGACTGTCATTTATGTACTGAATAGGGTTTCATCTAAAATTGTTCCAACCACACTATTGAGATGTGACATGATAAGAAATCGAGTTTAAGTCATCTCAAGATTTGGAGTTGTCCAGCCTATATCAAATAACAACAGACAGATAAGTTAGAAATTAGGTCTCTTAGAGCTCATTTTATTGGATATCCCATAGAGTCATTAGGATATTATTTCTATCTTCCAAAAGATCACAATGTGATTGTGCGTTGACATACAGTCTTTCTTGAAAATAGTTTATTAAGTTGGAGGCATGGGAATGCAGTTTAGACTCGAGAAGAAAGTCTCTGAAGAGTAGTGAGCCTTGGAACCTGAAGAACCAATTTAGTCGGAGCTGATCCATACATTTCTTTCTCCACCTTATAAGTCTTGTAGAATTTTTCGTCCTCCTGAGAGAAACTTAGGTATTATCTCAGAAGATATAGAGAAAATGTTCCTCACAGAAAATGTGGTATATGGAGATGACCCCAAGATTTATAATGAGGCGATATCAGATATCGACTCTGAGAAGTGGTTAGAGGCAATGAAATCAAAAATTGACTCGATGTACTCAAACTAAATCTGGACCTTGGTAGATCCACCTGAAGGTATTGTACCTATTGGGTATAAAAAGATCTTCAAGAGAAAGATAAGTGCAGACGAAAATAGAGACCTTTAAAGCTAGGCTCGTGGTAAAAGAATATAGTCAGTACGAAGACATTGACTATCAGAAAATCTTCTCACTTGTAGCCATGCTTAAGTCCATCCTTACATTGCTTGTCGTTGCAACATATTTCAATTACGAAATATGGCAAATGGATGTGAAAATGGTATTCTTGAACGGATATCTTGAGGAAGATATCTATATGGAATAGCCGTTTGATTTCACTTTCAATGATAGTGATCACAAAGTTTGCAAACTTCAAAGATCCATTTATGGACTCAAGCAAGCATCTCGAAGTTGGAATGCTTATTTCAATGATGTAATCAAATCATTTGATTTTATCAAGAATGAGGAGCCGTGCATCTTCAAAAAGATTAGTTTGAGCGCTATCACATTTCTTATATTGTACGTAGATGACATCCTCCTGATTGAGAATGATATTTTCATATTAACTTCGATCAAAATTTGGTTGTCTAAAGGGTTTTCATGAAAGACCAAGGAGAGGCATCCTTCATTTTGAAAATCAAGGTCTACAGAGATAGATCTAAGAGGATACTAAGATTATCACAGAATAAGTATATTGAGGAGGTGCTGAAGAGGTTCAGCATGAAGAACTCCAAGAGGAGTCTGGTATCCTTCAGACATGGTATTCATCTCTCCAAAAAGATAAACCCCAACACAGTGGAAGAGATTGAACGTATGAGCAAGATCCTCTATACTTCGGTCATAGGGAGCCTCATGTATGTCATGCTTTGTACACGACCTGATAGCACCCATGCTGTGAGCGTCACAAGCCGATATCAATCAAATCTAGGCAAAGAGCATTGGACTTCTATGAAATGTATCTTTAAGTACTTAAAATGACTAAGGATATATTTTAGTCTTTGAGAATAGAGAACTCAAAATGTAGGGATATGCAGATTCAGACTTCATGTCTGATATTGATGATCAAAAGTCGACATCAGGAAGTATCTTCTTATGCAATAGTGGCACTGTTAGCTGGAAAAGTTTCAACAGACTATGATTGCAGACTCCACCATGGAAGTAGAATACATCGCCATGTCAGAAGCTGCGAAGGAGGCGTTCTAGTTCAAAAAGTTTGTTGCAGAGCTAGGTGTGATGCCATCAGATACCGTCCTACTCTACTGTGACAACAACGATGCTATAGTCTTAGCTAAGAATCAAGATTTTATTAGAAATTCAAGCACATCGAGCGGTAGTTCTACCTCATCCATGATTACCTCGAGAAAGGATATGTTGAGATGAAGAGAGTCGATAGCATAGAGAATATAACTGATCCACTGACAAAGCAATTGAGCTAACAAAAGACTGAAGTCCATCTTGAGAAGATGAAACTTAGATTTGTAGCCAATTGATTTTAATGCAAGTGGGAGTTTGTTGGATGTATGCCCTAAGAGCCAAATTGACTGATATTTATAAAACACTCTTCGGACATAATTTATAAATTGACTTTGATATTAATAAAATTGAATTATTTCCATGCACCTTATATTTATAGCATCTATAAATCATCCATTGAGCTAATGAATATGATAATACATATTCTCAATAGTTGAGAATTTGAGACATATACTAATCTTAGTTAACTCATAAATTGCTCTTGATCGTAAGATCATCACGGAGATGGTGATTGATCTGAAAGATTGACATATGATTGCTTTCTTCAGATAGATGAGTCTTGAATCTACGATGTAGAGACATCAGATCGAAATATAGGTACTTGTTAAGAATAAGGGTACTGAGCATGACCATTTATGAACAATTATAAAAAAATCTATCTTCTCGTCAGTGACATGTTCATTGCTGCAGTTGTGTATTTAGTTCTTTGATCTGAGGTGCATTGACCATTCATCTTGAGGGTGCTATAGTTTGAATACACCATAACTCGATCTCCTAGTCATACGGAGTCTTGAGGTATATATTGACTGTAGTATATTCATTGTAGAAATTAGGTTGCTCCAATATAGAATCTACTGACCTCTATAGTGGAGGAGCAGTCCTATGTAGATCATGAGATTAAGTCCAAAAGCCCATGGCCATGGCAATATGAAAAATAGAAAAGAGTTTCTATTAAATTTCACATCAGACTCGAATCAATTGATTCTATCATATGACAGTGATGAGGTTTGACAAGTTAACCTTGACCTTGATCCTATCGAAACTCACGATAGAAGAATCGAATGATATGATAACTGCATCTAGAGATTCATTTTTTATTTTTCTGGATTGCCACTACATACTGCTAGGTGTCACTGATGGATTATGAAATCAATTAGAATTATTTTGATGATCAATAATTTTAATTGGCTGAATTGGAAAGAGTTTCAATCCATCAAAAAAATTTGATGATGTTGGTGATAGAGATCATAACATATATCACTACCAGATAGAATTAGACCTATGAGGTCACACAAACAAGGGTATTGGTCTAGGATTGTACAATAGGACTGTGTAGTCTGATTGGATTAAGATCAATTAAGTCCTAGCTTTAGATTTAAGGAAACCATGCTAGCACATGGTTAAACCCATTTTCTCCTACTTGATTAAGGTCCTATTAGATAGGATTTAATCAAATTTGATGCAAGCTCAAATTGAGTTCCACATGTTGGTTCACCCAGGTTTGAATTTGACATAATTAGAATAGGTTTATGGGGTGTCAAATGTTAGCGCCACCCAATGTTATTCGACCAAGAAGAGGAGCACACCCACATGGATTGGATCCATGTATATGTCACCCAAATCAGATAAGGGAGGGAGAGAGAAATGGATAAGAACAACATGGTTTCTTTTGAATCCAAATTTAGATTCGAATTCAAGTTTGAATTCAAATTGTTTGAATTTGAATTTGAGAACTTATTTTGGGGTGATGACAACCAGATAGGATCTAGTTTTGATCGACTAAAATGCGGAGGATAAGGTGGTTGGGCGGCTGCTTTAAATTTGATTTGATTAAGTTCTATTTAAAGGCTGCATTGTTGCTTGATTTGAACCTAGTTCTAATCTGAACATTCACCATGCCTCCTCTTCAATTCTTCATACCATCTCCCTTCCTCCCTCTGACCTCTAAGCCTCTTCCACATTCAAGGATGTTGAACAAGCCACCTGGTGGGTTCGAAGAGTCGAAATCCATCAGTTCTATGTGAAGAGACGAAAAGACTGCGATCGGAGGTTGATCAGAATGCTGTCGGAGATCAAATTTTAAGGAAACCAAAGAGCTTATAAATCCATCTGGGAGTAGATGGATTGAAGAAGGAGAAAGTATCCTAGACTAGGATTGAGTGGATACTTGTAGAAGTCGGGCATATGCATGGCTCAACAGCGAACCTCGGATTCACTGATCATCGAATTGCAGTATTCTTCTATCCGCACACGATGATGAGATCACCTCTTAACTTTATTACATACTAATTTATATTTAATATATGCTTTATTTATCTGATTTAGATCTATGCATGGCATGTTAGGTCAACGAAAATTTTTGAAATTTCGCTGCCTTTGATCCGAGCCGATCCGATGTGCCAACCAATCCTTCAGTCATACCTTATTTACTTTTGTAAAGGCAAAATGTTATTTATTGGCATAAATCTTTATACAATCCTCTTTAATATGAAGGTATATTAGCTTGCATTTCGGGGGAACTGGATTCATGCAAGGTTTAGTTGAATTTGATTTCCCTAAATGGAATTAGTTGGGAGATTCTGTATCCAGCTCTAACCACATATTCAAGTGGCAATGGAGTTGTATAGAATGTAATCATTGAAACTAAATACTCCACATTTTGTTTCAAAAGTACATTGCCATTGCAATGTAATCAAAATGAAAATGGAGAAAAACCAGCTCTCAGTTTGATTTACAAACAAGCTGATGTTGCTAGCTGTCTAATGAATCTATTAAGAATCACTAAAACTGTGATTTATTGAATCCATTCGTGATTAAATTGTTCAAAATGATGTAGAATATCACATAGATGCAAAAAAAATGTATGCTTTAAAGCACATAATTTTTGACTTCTCTTTATGTAAAACTACTTGTATCTTCCTAACACCATTACAAACTCAACATACATAACTTTCATGTTCAAATATATGCACTACACTAATACTCATGAAAATCATAAATTCATGAACAAACATAAGAACGAGCATATGATAGGTAGTGCTGCCTACAATTTATATTATGCTTTCAATGCTCGCTAGGGGCTTCATCAGGTGCATCATCAAATTGCTTGAGGATATCATCAATGGATGAAAAGGAGAGGTCTAATGGAGAAAGGCTAGCCAAATCAAGTTGATCAAGACCAGTGGGTGCAAAATCAAGGCCTTCATTAGGCGCACCAGCTAGCTAATCATGGTTGAATGGATGAAGAATCTCAGGAAGGCTCATCATATCATGTTGAGGAGCATAATCAAAGCCTTCAGTGCATGTACCAGCTAGTTGTTCGTGGTAGAACAAATGATGAAACTCAGGAAAGCTTACCACATCATATTGAGGAGCATAATCGAGGCCTTCACTAGATGCACTAATTGGTTGTTCATGGTAGAATGGATGAGGAATCTCAAGAAGGCTCATCACATCATATTGAAAAGTATAATCAAGAATTTCATTGGATGCACTAGCTAGTTGTTTATGACAGAATGGATGATAAATCTCAAGAAGGCTTGTTATTCATGGGTGCACCAGCTGGTTATTCATGGTAGAATGAATGACGAATCTCAAGAAGGCTTATCACATCATGTTGAGGAGCATAATCAAGGCTTTCGTTGGGTGTGACGGTTGGTTGTTCATGGTAGAGTGATCCAAAAGTACTACCATCCATACCCTGAGGAGCTGCATGCTAAAGTATGCCATAAGGGGCTTGAAAAGACATCATCTCTTGATCAGATGCATCGATGAGAGGTGGGAGGGTATTCTTGGCCAGCTGAGAATTCAAGCTATCTTGTGTTTGGGTCATAAAAGGTTGATTCCCTGTTTCTGACGTCTCCAAATTTCTCATCTCCATTGCAATGACTTTCATACTAGAAGGTTCTTTGCGAGCTCTTGGCCTCAAGTAGATCCTACAGACCACCCAATCATCCTACTGCTATGCATAGAGGAAGAGGGACATAGAGTAAATATAGTAACAAAAGATATTATGTAGAAAGAATAATAGCAAGAGACATGACATTTCTGGAAGCATAGGAGGTACCTTCTTTTGGTCCTTGGACATAGCTACACCAGCTCTAGTTCTAAGGCTTTAGATGGCATACTCCATTAGCCACATGGTTTTCTCCTCCTTGCCTATGGCAGTGTGTTCCATGTAGCAGAAGTTTTGCTTGGAGCTAATGATCCGGCCCTTGCTATTGCGAACTGGTTTCACAGATTGGGTGGATTTCCATCAACCTTGGCTTGCAACCCGAGAAGCCACAATGCTATTTGTTGCATTGGGATGCTTTCAAGTGGTCCACTTGAAGAACTATTAAAGGAATCTATTGCTCCTATCAAATTGAGCTGAAGAAAGAAACTCAAGAAAAGCTCAATGAGTTAGAAACCTTAATGATACCAAATAAGATAGATAAGATGAGAAAAAAGGATCATAGTTGTTAATCTTTATATATCTCTACATACCAGTATAGTTGCTTGGGTGGGTTCCATAGACATCGACTTCTTTGATCCTGTCAGATGGGAGTGACAGATGTTGGAGCTTCTTTTTGAGGAAGATATCCAAGATCTCTTCAACCATTGGATAGAAGACAAAACTAGATGCCAGTGGCGAAACCACCATGTTTGCTGGCTGGCTTCAACTGAGAAGCAAGCAGAGCAAACAAAGAGCAGAGTCTCAAGGAGAAGATGACGACCAAAAGATGTTCAAGAAGGAAAGAGAGACTGTATCAGAGATTAGGAACAATGACACCATTTCTTGATAGAGCAAACGATATTAGAATATACACGCGCTTTCTAAATATAATGATCTTCCATCTCCTATTTGGTTTGGAAATTGGTGGTTCTGATTTCTGTTATAAACCTACAGGGTGAGATTGGGCAGCTACTAGTTTCATATTTCAAAATTGGTTGGACTAGAACAATTGTTCTATAGAGATGTCTTGCATTAGATTAGCACTCACCACAGAGTTAATAGGGACCTTTCCATCTAACAGTTCTAATATTAAAGCTCTAGTTACATTGCCAGACCTTATTATTTTATAAAGGCCAAATCTTATTTATTGGCATAAACTCTTAAACAATCCTCTTTAATATGAAGGGATCTTAGCTTGCATTCTTGGGGAAACTAGATTCAGGCAAGGTTCAGTTGAATTGGATTTTTCTAAATTGAATTGTTTGGGAGATTCTATATCTAGCTGTAACCCTATCCTCTGGTGACAATGAAGTTCTACAGACTATGATCATTGAACAAATACTTTGCATTTTCTTTCAAAAGTAGCAATGCTATTGTAGTGTGATCAAGAAAGGAGCATGGAGAAATACCAGCTCTCGGTTCAATTCATAAACAAGCAAATGATGTTGCTAGTTGTCTAATGAATCTATTAAGAATCATCAAAATTGTGATTTATTAAATCCCAAACGATTGTAGAATATCACATACATGCACAATAAATGTGTGCTTCAAAGCACATAATTTTTGACTTCTCTCTATGCAAAATTACTTGTATCTTCCTGACACCATTACAAACTCAACATACATAGTCCAAACTTTCATTTTCAAATACATGCACTACACTAATGCTCATGAAGATCATAAATACGTTAACAAATAAAAGAATTAGCATGTGAAGAACTAGGTAGTGCTGCCTGCAACTTCTAATCAAGCAACCAAGAAAAAGAAGGGCTTATTATATCATGCTCTTTAATGCTCGCTCGGGGCTTCATCAGATGCATCATTAAATTGCCTGAAAATCTGATCAACAGATGAAAAGAAAAGGTCCAATGGAGAATGGCAAGCCAAATCAAGTTGTTCAATGCTGGTAGGTGCAAAATCAAGGCCTTCATCAGGTGCACTAGCTGGTTGTTTATGGTCGAATGGATGATGAATCTTAGGAAGGCTTATCAAATCATATTGAGGGCATAATCAAGGCCTATGTTAGAGGCACCAGCTGGTTGTTGTGATCAAATGGCTGAGGAATCTAAGGAAGGCCTGCCATATCATATTGATGTGTATAAATAAGGCCTTCATTAGATGCACCAGCAGATTGTTCATAGTAGAATGGATGAGATATCTCCGAAAAGCTCGCCACATCATGTTGAAGAGCATAATCTAGGCCTTCATTAGATGCACCAGCTGGTTGTTGGTGGTAGAATAGATGACATATCTCAGAAAAGCCCCCACATCATATTAAGGAGCATAATCAAGGCCTTCATTACATGCATCACCCAATTGTTAATGATAGAATGGACGAAGAATCTCAGAAAGGCTCACACATCATGTTGAGAAGCATAATCAAGACATTCATTGAGTGCACCAGCTGATTATTTATGGTAAAATGGATGATGAATTTCAGAAAGACTTGCCACATCATGTTGAGAAGCACAATCAAGGTCTTCATTAGGTGCACCAACTAGTTGTTTATGGTAGAATAGATAACGAATCTTAGGATGGCTCACCACATCATGTTAAGGAGCATAATCAAAACCTTCATTGGGTGTGCCAACTGATTGTTCGTGATAGAGCGATCCAAAACTGCCATCCATATCTTAAGGAGCTGAATGCTAAAGTACACCATAAGGGGTTTGGAAAGACATCATCTCTTGATCAGATGCATCGATGAGAGGCGGGAGGATATCATTAACCAATTGAGAATCCAAGCTAACATGCATTTGGGTTATAAAAGGTTGTTTCTCTATTTCTGGCATCTCCAAATTTCTCATCTCCATTGCAGCAACTTTCATGCCAAAAAGTTCTTTGCGAGCTCTTGGCCTCAAGTAGATCCTAGAGACCACCCAATCATCCAACTGTCATGCATAAAGAAAGAGAGACATAGAGTGAATATAGTAACAAAAGATATTGCAGGAAGAACAATAGCAAAAGACGTGATATTTTCGAAAGCATCAGAGGTACCTTCTTTTGGTCCTTGGACATAGTTGCACCACCTCTGGTTCTAAGGCTCTAAATAGAATACTCTTGCATGAGCCACATGGTTTTCTCCTCCTTGCCTATAGCGGCATGTTCCATGTAGCAGAAGTTTTGCTTGGAGCTAAGGACCCGGCCTTGCCATTGCAAATTAGTTTCATGGATTGGGTGGATTTCCATGGGCCTTAGCTTGCAACCTAAGAAGCCCTAGTGCTGTTTGTTGCATCGAGATGCTTTCGAGTGGTCCACCGGAAGAAGAACCATTGAAGGAATCTATTGCTCCTATCAAATTTAGCTAAAGAAAAGAACATAAGAAAAGCTTGATGAGTTAAAAACCTTAAGGGCACCAAACAAGATAGATAAGATGAGAAAGAAGGGATCATGGGTGTTAATCTATGTACCAATAAGGTTGCTTGGGTGGGTTCCATAGATGTTGGCTTCTTCGATCTTGTCAGATGGGAGCAGCAAATGTTGGAGCTTCTTCTTGAGGAAGGTATCCAAGACCTCATCATCCATTGGATGGAAGATAAAATCAGGAGCCAACAGCGAGACCACCATGTTTGCTAGCTGGCTTCAGCTGAGGAGTGAGCAAGGCAAACAAAGAGCAAGGTCTCAAGAAGAAGATGGCAACTAGAAGAGGATCAAAAAGGAGAGTGAGAGAGATTGTGTTGAAGATAAAAAATGACACTGTTTCTTGATAGAGCAAATGATATTAGAATATACGCGTGTGCTTTTTAAGTATAATGATCTTCCATCTCCTATTTATTTTGAAAACTGGTGTTTTAATCTCTGTTAAAAATTGGCAAGGCAAGACTAGGCAGCTACCAGTTTCATATTTTGAAATTAGGTTGGACCGAAATAATTATTTTGGAGAGGAGTTTTTATTGTCCTAGACCGGACTTAGATCAGAACAAATAGAGTGATGTTCCTCACATATTGTTTTGTAGCAAAGACTGACATACTAGAGAATGATACATCATGTACCATGTTAATAACATCATGTTCCAATTCCACCATCACTGTTGCAAAGCCCTCCGACGACTCTTCTACTGACTTAAGGAAAATCCAGTGCTTTGAATGCTCAGGCAATCGCCTGGTGCCACAGTTGTGGCTGGTGCAACAAGATGGCTAGTGAGGGGAGGGGGCAGCACTAGATGGATGGGAATATGGATTAAGGGTTCAGAGGGTTGGAGATAATGAATACAACAACTCAATTCTTTTCAGAAAATATACATACTAGGAACCCCCTTGAAAATATACAATCATATAAACATATTCATAATAGAAGCTATAAAGGAATACCTGCAATGCTTATTCTAAAACTCTGGCAGAACATCCACTAGGTGCCCAAGTGTTCGTTCTCCAATGGTGATCCACACAGGATCTTGATCAAAAAATTGACTCCTTAAAATGGTTCCTCCCTCTGAATTCTTCCTCCAAGAATTTTTCTGGATAGCAGAACCTCAGGGCTCCTTCCTCTCTCCCTAGCCTTCCTATCTTTATCTTTCTTCCTCCTTGCCTTTCCTAATTCTCTTCCTAGACCCTTGTCCTAAAATCGGACTTATCCTTATTATTTTAGGACTTGTCCTAATAAGAAAGGAAGAGAGCTATTCAGACAACCTAGGAAACTTGTAAGAAAGAAGAGATGGAATTATTTTTCGATGGATTAGAATACTGGGTGCAGCACCCTATTTATAGTTAGTGATCGGATGCCACCGGGATCATCTCGCACCCTCTCCACGCAACAACTCATGCCCAACCATATTATCTCATGCCTCCTACCAATTTCACATGCCCATCAGCAAGCCAGGGACATGTGGCAAACATCGAGAAAGAGTTCCAAGAGTTTCTTCATGCAGAAGGACTCTTCGGAGAAACTTTCCTGATGTTTTTCGAGAAGTCGCAAGACTTCACTTAGGCGGCACAATTCTCCACCCTTGATCAGTGCAATTTGGCCATCCAAGGGCCCATAAGGGAGGCACCAATGTGCTTTAGGTGTGGAGAAAAAATCAGATTAATATAGCATGCATATAATTAAGAGACCATAACTATATGGACTCATATAAATGGCGCATAAGTTGTGGGCAGCTAGGGTTCCATATTTATCCAAACTTTTCGATAACAAGCAAGTGATTAAGAGGTAGAAGGACTCTTCCGTGCCTCTTATTAACCTGAAGATGATGCCATATAAAAATTTATCGAGGAAATAAATGGATAAACATGGAATGTGGCATCCCATCCCATGGGGCACCATAAAATTCTTTATGCACAAATAAACACCACGCGCCAGAGAGAGAATCTCTGGCACATGGGATTCCAGGAAGATGGCATCAGTTACTTAGCCCAATCAGTCATGAGTCAATCCAATTCATAATATATATAGCAGTCTCTAGAGCATATCCCCAGAAGGAAATAGACAAGTTTGTAAGGCACATTATGGACCGCACCATATCTAATAAAGTGCGATTCTTCTTTTCAGCTACACTATTTAACTACAGCATATAAGGAGGCGTCTATTCTGATAGAATCTCTTTTCTTTAAGATGATCTAAAAACTCATTGGATAAGTATTCTCTTCCTCGATCAGATCGAAAATTTTAATACTTTTTCAGTTTGTTTCTCAATCATACTTTGATACTCTTTAAATTTATCAAAGACCTTAGATTTGTCTCATAAGATATACATATCCAAACCTAGATAAATTATCAGTGAATATAACAAAATAAAAGTATCCTCCTCTAGCTTCAATTGTCATAGGACTACACACGTCTGTATG
>KE504884.1:347370-358365 GCA_000441515.1 Elaeis oleifera | reverse complement strand
CGGTACAGAAATAATATTCTTAATGATCTTAGACATATAATAATAATTTTCTAGCTCTAAGATCTTTTCAGAAGATAACTTCAAGATATATGTCTCTATAGCTTCTACTTGGATAGACTCTCCTCCAGCGCCGTAGAACTCGAAGTCGCTCTTCTTCAAAACTCTAATTTTCTGTAGCTTCTGCAATGATTTGTAAATATGAGAACCGTAGACGGTATCCAATACCCAAGAGTTTGAATCAAAAGAACTTAATGACAAAATTGTATGTATCTCATACACACTTTTTGATGCATTTGTTGCACCAGTCTTTATAGATGTAAGGTAAACCTTACAATTCTTTTTCCAATATCCTGTCTTACAGCAGTGAAAGCAGGTACCTTATCTAGAGACTTTCTTTCCTTCTTCTTCATCTTGCCATCTTTAGGGTTCAATTCTTTTTTCAACCCTTCATGTCTGATTTTTTCTTAAAGATTTTACCCATAAGAAGAATTGGAGCCTTATCCTTTTTGATGCGGCTCTCAGCTGTTTTGAGCATATTTAATAGCTCAGGTAAAGAGGTATTTAATTTGTTCATATGGTAATTCACAATAAACTGAATGAATGATTCAGGAAGAGATTGCAGGATCAAATCCTGACTCAATTTCCATCCATCATAAAATCCAATTGACCTAATCTAGTGATCAAGTCAATGACCTTAAGAATATGGTCTTGTACAAATATCCCTTCTGTCATTCTAGCACAGAATAACTGCTTCGATATCTCATACCTAGCAGTTCTACTTTGTTCTCCATACAACTCCTTTAAATTGAGAAGTATGGATTGAGTGTCCATACTTTTATGCTGTCTCTGTAATTCATTATTCATAGAGGCCAGTATGATACATTTGATAGTCAAACTATCATTCTTCCACATCTTGTATGTGGGTATCTCTTCCTCCATGGCATCATCCCCAATCTCTTGGGGTTTAGGGACATCAAGAATATAGGAAAGCTTCTCTTGAGTGAGTACTATTTTAAATTTTCAATCAGTTCACGTAATTGGGATCGATCAACTTGTTGAAATCTAAAATTTCTCGCAATGATAATAAAGATGCCATTTGTAGAATTTAATCTACATTAAATAAAGAACATAACATGAGCAAATAACTTATGATGACACACACAATTAAATAAGATCTTTAGGTTTAATTATGCCTTTCACTATTTTATCGAACATCATAACCCTCTACTATGATGAACGAGACATATTAAATATTCATCTTAGTGGGATTGAGATCCTAATTTCTCATAATGATCTTGTGGTAACACAACAAACCCCTATGAGTTCATAGGTAGGAAACTCTTTCCAATTATATCTCATACAATTTTAACTTTATCTTGGCCTCTAAATATTAATAGCCTTGTGATAACACAACAAGCTTTAATATTTTAGTTAAGTAAGATCCTTCATTTCAATGTAATCAAATTCAAATATTACTATCCTTGTGGTAATACAACAAAGTAGTATATCCAAAATTACCGTAAACATCTTCTATGCACTAAAATTATGTTACATCAGTTCCTATGGCAAGTCTTGTAGTAACACAATAAACCTGCTATGATTTTTGATATAATATTGACCTAGTATGAAGGAAGGCCAAAAGTAGTGATTTTAAACATCAAGCAATCCGAATTCATGATTCGATTTAATCTAATCGGCCAGAAAAATATTAAGATTGGTAGGAGCCCTCCCGTTGCCTTTCTTATATACCAATAAATTAATCAGATCAGCAAACGGAACCAATTAAAGAACCACCATACTTGAAATACTCTTTAGACACCAATCGATTAATCATTTTAAGAATCAGTTAGCTTATAGTTACTATCACTACTACTTAATATAATTTTATGAGGATTTTATTGGTCTCATACACATTCTAATTTCATAACGCTAATGCACATTAATATATATTAGCATTAATTATTTTTATATGTGTCAATGTGACATGTGAAGATTCATCATTCTAGGACAACCTTACGGCATAACCTCATTATGCTAGGACAACCATATTTCAGAATGATGAAGTGGTAGATCAAACATGCATCAATTCATATCATCATATGAAAATATAATTAAAGCATAATTCATAGTATAATTAATTTAAACTATGAACATCTTCATAGCATGAATCATAGCATGCATTACATGAACATTATCGACATATGATTGACTCAAGCAAGGTCTGGCTCTGATACCACTGTAAGGTTATAATGGTACAGCATGCACAATGGAAGCACAATGGATTTCAAAACTTACTAGCATAATGAAATCATAATTACTCAAACCCAAATCTCAGAAACCTCCTTGAAAATATACAATCATATAAACATATTCATAATGAAAGCTATAGAGGAATACCTGCAATGCTTGTTCAAAACTCCGACAGAACCTCCACTAGGCACCTAAGTTTCACCTCCAACAGTGATCCACACAGGATCTTGATCAAGACACTGACTCCTTAAGATAGTTCGTCTCTCTGAATTCTTCCACCAAGAACTTCTCCGAGTAGCAGAACCTCAGGGCTTCCTTTCTCTCTCCCTAGCCTTCCTATCTCTACCTTTCTTCCTCCTTACCTTCCTAATTCTCTTCCTAGACCCTTGTCCAAAAATCGAACTTGTCCTTACTATTTTAGGACTTGTCCTAACAAGAAAAGAAAGAGAGCTATTCAGGCAACCTAGGAGACTTGTAAGAAAAAGAGATGGAATTATTTTTTCGACGGATTAGAATATCTTATGCAGCACCCTATTTATAGTTAGCGATCGAATGCCATCGGGATCATCTCACACCCTCTCCATGCAACAACTCGTGCCCAACCATATTATCTCATGCCTCCTACCAATCTCACACGCCCATCAGTAAGTTAGGAACATGTGGCAAACATCGAAAAAGAGTTCCAAGAGTTGCTTCGCACAGAAGGACTCTTCAGAGAAACTTTTTCGATGTTTTCTGAGAAGTTGCGAGGCTTCACTTGGACGGCATAATTCTCCACCCTTGATCAGTGCAATTTGGCCATCCAAGGGCCCATAAGGGAGGCGCCAATGTGCTTTAGGCATGGAGAAAAAAATCAGATTAATGTGGCATGTCATAAAATTAAGAGACCATAACTATATGGACTCTTATAAATGGCGCATGAGTTGTGGGCGGCTAGGGTTCCATATTTATCCAAACTTTTGATTAACAAAAAAGTGATTAAGAGGCAAAAAGACTCTTCTGTGCCTCTTATTAACCTGAATACCATGCCATATAAAAATTTCATCGAGGAAATAGATGGATAAACATGGAATGTGGCATCCCATCCCATGGGGCGCCATAAAATTCTTTGCACACAAATAAACACCACATGCCAAAGAGAGAATCTCTAGTACGTGGGATTTTAGGAAGGTGGTGTCAGTTACTTGGCTTAATCAGCCATGAGTCAACCCAATTTAAGATCAAATGTAATTTGATCTTAATTGGATTTAATTAGCCCAATCCGAAACCAATTTTGAATCCGATTTGAAACTAGGAGCTAGGATTTGCAACACATGCTAGCATGTTCATCCTGCAAACATGGTCTAATCTAATTAGACCCTAGATTAATTTCTTTGTGTATGAACCATTGGATTTCACATCTAGCCAATAGTAGATCCGAATGTAAATTGATCTAATTTGATTAAAATCCAATCTAATCGATTTAGGTCCAATCGAGCTGACCCGATCTCAATAATTAAAACTTTTCTAATTGACGATCGAATTAAATCTTTTAGTTTGATCAAACTTACAAGATAAGATTAATGTCTAGCAATGTATCATGTCTATCCAAAAGATATAAAATTTTGATGAAAATATCAAAAATATCCTTCAGTAGTAAGTTACCATGTAATTCGATCCTATGATCAACCTGTATCCCGAATATGACTCTGGATATGGAATCATGTCAAATTCAATATCATTTTATATTTTTCTCAATCTTATACTGATGATTCGACTAATAAATATTATAATTTTTTAATTTTATTCTGCTTTGATCAAAGTCTTCTTAAATCATCATATGATTAGAGTAAGCAGGAGAGTAAGCAGGATGCGATCTCCTCTTACCAGGAGTGATCAATTCTATGTTGACCTACATACAACCTTCATATATAATCCATCATATCCAGAACACTCCGTACATAACTAAATTATGAATGAGTATGAATCAAAATATAGATTCATATATACAAGGTTCTATGATAGTCTCAAGTCAAAGGATTACATGCACAACTCTCTCTATAAAAAACATCTTTTGACAAGCAAGTTAATTCCATAAATATTTTTAATATGGATCATTTCAGTGAACTCATTCTCTAATGAGCATCCACATCTTCATATTAGTGTCTCACACAAGTGGCATATGAGATCAGTCACTCTCAACATGGAGCATACATAAGATGTGCCAGTCTATCCAGAACATTAATCCCCTACTTAATATTTTTATGACTAAAAATATTCTAAATCAAGATTTTAAGATTTTAGATCTCATAGATATAATCTCATCATAATCCTAAAAATTTTGCCTTGATTTATAGGGTTCATCATAATTATTACAAAAGTAAGATGCAGCATATGATGATAAATAAATACCTTATATTATAAAATACCAATTACATGAGTCTGAAAGATTACAAGAAAAATTTATCAAAATATAAATTTTGATTGGCTTGTAGGGCATATTCCTTTCAAGCTGCTAATATAAGAATGGTTCCGACTATCTCCATATGAATCACTAGTGCAAATGTCTCAGTGAAATCTAGCCTAGCTGTTGAATATATCCTTTTATAACCAAGCAAGCTTTATGCATCTCGATGGACCCATCTTCTTTATATTTTATTTGTAGATTCATTTGAGTTTAATTACATCTTTTCTCTTAGGGAAGTCTATAAGCTCACATATAAAGAAACAATATGAAGAGATTCATAAACATTAATTAAGAATGCACCTTCCTTTGGGGTGAATTAGAACCAATGATAACTTGGGTTAAAGTTCCTAATCTTGATGATCTTGGACTTTCAGATTGTTGTAAATCATCTTGGCTTGGCTCTCTTAGCTCAAGTATCTCTTAGCTCAAGTAAATCTTCTTGACTTTCATTTGGAGGTGATATATAGGTCTTAAATTCTTCACTATATCCTATGAAAATATTTTTTCTCCTTTCTTATCAAATTTTTCTCTATTTTGAGAAGAAATAAGTGCATAAGCAATGCATCTAAAATTTTAATTTTTATCTAAGGCTTTTGCCCATAGCAAGCTTCATAAGGCATTTTATTTTATATTATCTTTATAGGAGACCGATTAAAAATGAAAATAGTTGTATTAATAACTTCTATCTAGAATTTATTTGGCAATTTTTTTCCTTCAACATGCTTCGAGCCATCTCCACTATTGTTTGATTTTTATGTTTTGCTACTCCATTTTGCTTCGATGCATCATGTACTATGAGATGCCTCTTGATATCTTTCTTCTTACAATAGTTAATAAATGGTGTAGAGATAAATTCGTCTCCTCAATCTATTCATTTGATGATCACTCTACCTTTCAATATAAGCATTGAATTGGAAGATGACAAAGAATGCTTTAATTTTTGCTCAAGAAGATAAATCTATATCACCCTACTATAATCATCAACAAAGAGAAGAAAATATCATTTTTGATTAAAGAAATCCTTGTAGGACCACACATGTCTACATGCATAAGCTCAAGAGGATCCTGTGCTCTCCATGCTATCTTTTGGAAAGGAAGCCGATGTAATTTACCATAAATATAGCCCTCACAAATTTACTCTCTTTTATCAATTAATGGAAACCCAAGAATCATATTTTTTTTTCTTTAACAAATTGAGCCCTTTATAATTTAGTGACCAGATTGCAAGTGCCATTAATACGACTCATTAATCTTTCACTTTTTGAAGCAAGATTTTTCTTGATTGGCATGTTAAGAGCAAAGTCTTTATTTGGTTCATCTTGACTTTTGCCACGAGAGTTTTCTTAGCTTTATCAAGAATTTTGCATTCACTATTATTAAAGATTATCATATATCCATTTTGTAGCAATTGTCAAACACTTATAAACATTATGAATAAGACTTTTCATATCTCCTTTGTGTAGCCTGATATGACCCCTTTGTCTTCAACTTGCTATAGTTGTCCATCTCCAAGCTTGACTTGAGAGGAAGTCTTTTGATTTAGTTGGATGAAGAACTTCCGATTTTTTGTCATATGATTGCTACATCCACTATCCAAATACTAAATATGTTATGATTCTTGTTGCAAATTCATGCAAGAATGAAATAGTTATTCACTATCATCCTTTCAAAAAACTTGATTCATTCTTTCTTTCTATCTTTGAACCAACAATCTCTTTTAGAATAATTTGAAATTTTATATTTTTGCATCATAATGGCAAGATTTAGATTCATATCTAGATTTGTTTTAACAAATATAGTATTAAGAATTGGTATTTCTATTTTTTTGATTTGATTGAACCCATCTACATTTCTTTTGCCTCAAACTTTCATAAAAGACCGCATCTATTTTTCTTGATCTTCTTTTTTTGGAGATGTGCCTCTTTTTTTCCTTCTTGCTCCATACTTGAAGGTTTCTTTTCTCCAATAATAAGCTTTAGTTGAAATACGTACTGTAATGATTGAATTGAAAACTTGTTCATTTTTTATTCATATGCCTCAAGTGATCCTATTAGTTCATGCAAGGTAAGAATAAATAAATCTTTTGATTCTTGAATTATAGTAATAATATAATTAAATTTAGTAGGAAAGCTTAAGAACTTTTTAACAATCTTCTTATCTTGAATTGTATCATTATAGCTTCTAATTTGATTAATAATTCTAATAACTCTAAAAAAGAAATTCTTGATTGTTTTATGATCTGTCATTGCTAAATTATCAAATCTCTCCATAAGGATTGAAATTTAATAAAGACAACTTTCTCAGGGCCTTGAAACTTATTTTTTAGAATTTTTTGTGCATCTTTAAGATTTATTTACACCCATAATTTTAGAAAAAATAGTTTTATTATCTCTTGCTGAATAAGAATAAAGCTCTTGCATCTCTTCTTCTTTTCTCTTTGTATTCTCTTTGTTTTGCTTGAGTCCATGTTGTAAATGCTTTTAATTTATTATTTTTTTATAACCACCTTCGATTAAGTCCCACAAATCTTGTGAGATGAAGGGGTCCTCATTTGAATGCTCCAAAAATTACAACTCTCACTGTCAAAGACTGACACTAGGCTTTATATGTAGTTGAAGGTACTGTAATTTATACTTGCATTAGAACTTATTGCCATGGTGGAATTAAATGGAGAAGTAGGATTTAGGTTGATGATATGAGGTAGAGTTTAAAGGCTTTGGATGGAAACTAGTAACAAGGGAGAACCTTGCTCTGCCTCCAATTTTGTTGGGTGCAAGAAGAAATATAGGTAATAAAATGCAAGACAAAGGACTTTTTAATGGTATGCATAAGGGATTTTCATTCATGAATAGTAGAGTGCTGTAAAAGGCTTTCAATGGCTTGCCTTGTCAAAGGTTCCAGTATACCTATTTATAGATGCAGAGATGACTCTCAGGCAATCCCTCATAAATGCAATAGTAATCCTTAAATCTGTATATGACTCTTGGTTTATTTAAGATGACTCTTTGATCTCTACAATATATTAAATACTAAATTTACATGACCTTGAACTTGCTAATATTAATAGAGAACATACAACAATCAACAATATAATTATGGTTAAATATTGATTAGTAAAATGATTGAAGGAACAATGATCTGTGTGAAATTCAAATTTATCATGATAATATTTCAACTAGTAGTTGAAACAAAATAGAACACAAGCTAAAATTCAAAGAACAAGACATGTTTCAAGCAATTACATATTGACAGACGATAAAAACCTTAGTAGCATAATGATATTGGATAAGAAGAAGAAGATTAGGAGAACCTTACTTGGCCAGGGAATCCCTTTTGAAGTTGCTAGGGAAAGAACAACTGTGTCTCATTGCAAAAGATATAGCATTTTTATCCCTTGATTTAGCATTTCAAGATCACAAAAGAAGTCAACCATTCCCAATAATCAAGCACTACATATATTAAATAAATAATTAATCAGCATTTGAAGACCAAAAATCGGCTAATAGATATTGTGTTGTTAGTGGAAACTTTTGTAATCGGACATTGGATGGCTTACAAATAAATATGACCATCAACAATGCGATGATAAGCACCTTGGCTCTATTAGCAATTACTTATGTAATAGGGCAAATAATTAGAAATCAAAACATGCCAAAAAATCAAAACAAAATTAATACAAGTGAAAATCCAATCAAAAAATAAACAAGATCATACTTGTCCTCACAAAAGAAGTGAATGTGCAAGAGATGATATATTCTTTTGTTGATTCTCAAAAATCGTATCCCACATAACTTGAAAGAATTAATAGTAGTGATGCCATATGATAGAGATAAGAGGCTCTCCAACAAATATAGCACTATTGACCAATTTAATGTGCAAGAGCTGCCCTACAGCAATATGATATTTTACCAAGTTTGAGATTTTTAGTTACTATCCTATCAAATAGTGCACATAAATTATCTATAACTACAAAATTATCTGTACTTATGTGTTTAACTTGTTAAGAGGTTAAGAGGAGTTTTAGCTATAAGAAGATGCCGACTTCCACAATTTCATGGATAATTGTCAGCATGTTGATGGCATCAATTATTAGATTTCAATTTTTAAAAGCTCCACAAAATTAGTTAGTTATCCCAACAAATAAGAGTGAGATAAAGGTGCAAGTGATATCAAGTTACATATTTACCAGCATAGCAAAGAGAGAATGAGAGATTGGGATTAAAATTTTGGGGTTTGCTGTGGTACTCCAAAGGGCATTTTTAACCTTTCACCATTGGATTTCCTTTGGCCATCTAATTCATAGTGGACAGCATTAATTTACCTATGAGCAATTGGTGTTAATTGATGAAGTGTGTAGGTAGTGTGGTAAATAAGTTGAACCACATGGGTGATTTGAAATCAAAATGGTTGGCAGGTTAGATAAATAATTTAAAGTTTAGGATTTTTTTTTGAATTAGCTTCTCCCCTTTAGCTTGATGCAGGAGAAAGTTGCTACTGAACTCTCTCCCTCATATCAATCATCTTGAATGTCATCATTTTCTCTCTTTTGCTCCTCCTCTTTTCTCCTGTCCATTCATCGATTGCAGGTATGCTATCACTACCCACTTCTTGGCTATGGAGCTACTACTCATCTTTCCTTCAACACTCCTTATCAATAGGCTGTCGGCCTCCTCTAGTTCCAACACCGATCAGCCGCCTTCACCCAAGCCGTATAGAGTCGCTTCACAATCCCATCTCGCTAAACCCGAACAAGGATAAGAAAAGGCAAATTAGCATGGATGCGGATAGAGAGGGGAATGCATGTGGAGAGGTGGATAGGGCAGTGGTGGCAGAGAGGTGGATGGAGAACTGGGCAAGGTGGGTGAATAGGATTTTAGTTGGAAGGAAATGGGGGGAGGAGGATGGAAATATATATATATATATATATTGAAAATATTAAAAGAAAGTTTGGGCTAGGCGAGCTTTAGAATTGGCTTGCCAGACTTTGTTTGATTTGGTCCAGCAAGTCAAAACATAAAGTATTAAATAATTTTTTAAATATTAGTAAAGAAGGGAACTTCATAATCTATTTTAGACGGTTGGTAGCTTACTAAGGGCAAAGTTTGCAAAATGCCCTCTCTTACTGGATCAATATCTTCCTTATTTTATAAATAATTTAAAGATTTCCATTGCAAAAATCTAAAAATTTATGTATGGGAATCCAATTAAGTAATAGGCCTACCATACTTAGAAATTTAGCTTTTCCAAGCTCTACTGCACCTTTCTTTCCATCAAGTAGTTCCATTAACCAAGTCGCTATAGCTAAGCTCATTTATGGCTCCATCCAATGTTTTAAGGGATTTTTTTATGAAGCGTTTTAAGAGATTTACAGTAATTCAAAATCCGATGGATACAAGCCTACTCCATGAGGAGGGCGCCAAACCATTTGAAATGCCTTCACATAATGCTTCTAATATTTTGGCTTGAACAAAAATAATGAAATAAGTAGACAAATTTACCATAGTAGTGAAAGAAAATGGATAGTTCAAAGCATATATTTTAAATTTACAGCAAATAATAAAAATTAAATATTTAATCTTCCAAATATGTCTTAGAATAGATCTAAACTATCATTAAGGATCTATGACATAAAAAATTTATATATAAAAATTGAAATAAAAAAAAACAGCATCGATCATATCGATGTCCTGAATTTGATCTAACCTTTAGATTATGTCGGTAGAGTTCAAAACTTATCACCTTTACGTGGATTGATGATATCCACTACTAGTAAGCATGGTATGAAGCTCTCGCTGATGTTCAGCAGCCGTACATATGTCCGGCCTCTACGGATGGTCCACACAAAGCCCCTCGGATCGATCAACCCTCCATGGGAGTGCTAGCTCGCGCAGTCGGCTTCTGATGGCAAATCTGACTTGATCTTCTTCTTCGATCACCTTGAACTTTTTCGATATCGAAGATGGATTAGAGAAGGATACCGGATGGTGAAAAAAATTTAGATGAAAACTCTCTTCTCATTAGTTTTTCCTTATCCAAAAATCTAGAATAGTTCTAGGTCTCTCACCCAAGAGGAGAACGGTCTCCTCTTTGTTCACGCTAAGGAGAAGAAAACCCACCCAATCCTCACATCCCAAAGAAGTATTTTTTGACTCTCTTTCTCTCTAGTATCTCGTGGTGAAGAGCTGTCTTCTTTTGGCATACAAAATTATGGCCTTTTTATGGTTGTCGCACAAACCAGATAAAATAGGATAAGGGTTGGAATTTGTTACAATTAAAACTCTTTTGAATTTTAATTTGAC